>JAPKID020002455.1:0-13309 GCA_026931265.2 Tropidonophis doriae | reverse complement strand
AACTTTCAATTGCCAAACATTAGGGATGCTCAAAAGTTGTGACATGCCTTGGGGATTGTAAAGGTATTTTGGTTACTTTAATATAATTTAGATGTGCTTGGTAAGTAACTACATTAATATCCTAACATTTTAACATGTTGTTTGTTTCATATGTCATACAATGTCACATACCAATGGTACATCATTTTGTAAAAGTGTTCTCATGAATAGTATAAATTTAACATCGGGCTCCCATATTTTAACAGAATAACAGAGTTGGAGAGGAACTTGTAGATCTTCTAGTCCAACCTCCTGCTTGAGTAGAAGACCCTAAACCCATGATGGCGAACCTATGACACACAAGCCACAGATGGCACTCAGAGCCCTCTCTATGGGCACATGAGCCATCGACCCAGCTCAGCTCCATTGCGCATGCACGCATGTCTTCCACCAGCCAGCTGGTTTTCGGGTCTTGAGTGGAGGGACGGGGCGCATGTGGGAGGTTGCGCATGCATGCATGGGGGGCAGGGGAGTCACATGCACATGCATGGGAAGGCGCATGCAGGGGGTTGCATGTGCACGTTCTGCGTGGAGGAACAAAAAGGTTAGCCATTACTGCCCTATATCATTCAAGTGGCTGCCGGTCTCATCTTAAAAGCCTGAAAAGCAGCCACAAACTTCTGATTTCATTCCTTATGTCCATACATCCATATTTATATTATTACTAAAATTTGCAGCCTGTTGTACCATGCAGTCTTCAAACTGTTCATCTTCTGTTTCAAACCTTACTTCGATCAAATTCTACATTGTTTGGTCATAACACTACTTCAAATTTAGTTTTCTTCTTGATTCCAATTTTCTTTTTAGCGCTGTTGGACATCTCTTTCCTTTGATTCTAAGAAAACTATTGAAAAGAACGATGATAATGATGCCTTTTAAAACCAGAGGTGAAGAAAGGATCTCTAGATGGGCCACCAAATGAAATAGGACCAGTCTAAATTGGTTTTGTTTTGGATCTTTTCTGGACTTTCACAAAGTTCTTGTTTTCTATCTCTAGAGTTTTTAGGATGCTTCAGAGAGAATGACTGATTGAAATAAAAATAATAAGGGCAACACTGTGCCAAGCTTCTTTCAAATAGCTTCCCTTAACATGGGAAGCCAGGAAATCACAGAGTTTCAACATATAGAGATGACATTTTTTTTTGTTATGATTTACTATTTCATATGAGCATTCATCCCATTTGGTTTGGAAAATACTTATAAAGATTATTGCCTAAAACTCACCTAGAAATATGTGTTTATGTGTGTGTTGTACATGCATGTGGGTATGTAAACACTTTGTTGAACGAAGTGTTTCCTATCCACATCTGTTTATTTTACACTATTTCCCAGGTTTAAACAAACAAACAGACAGACAAACAAGCCAGCCCTGGGGAATTAGCATTTTACATATTGTATAGATTAGCTCTCAGTCAGCAAATAGCTGTTCATGTCTGAGGTTGGCTTTAACTAATGTCTCAAACTATTCATTAACCTAGGTGTTAGTCCATCCCAGGTATTGGCTGCTAATTCAGGAATGTGTAAAGGAAACAATAGTAACAGAAAAATTTTACATTGATGCAATTAATTAATTAATTAATTAATTAATTAATTAATTAATTCATGTCAGCTACATACAAAGTACATATCACTCATGCTCTGATTTCCACAATGTTATTGTGGCAATAATGACGTTATTGTTGGATAGAATCAAGATCACGTGAAGTGTTAATACCATTTTATAATGCCTTGGTAAGGCCACACTTGGAATATTGTATTCAGTTTTGGTCGCCACAATGTAGAAAAGATGTGGAAACTCTAGAAAGAATGCTCTAGAAAGAGTAACAAAGATCATTAGGGGACTGGAGACTAAAACATATGAAGAACAGTTGCAGGAACTGGGTATGTCTAGTTTAATGAAAAGGAGGACTAGGGGAGACATGATAGCTGGGTTCCAATATCTCAGGGGTTGCCACAAAGAAGAGGGAGTCAAACTATTCTTTAAAGCACCTGAGGGCAGAACAAGAAGCAATGGGTGGAAGCTAATTAAGGAGAGAAGAAGGAATTTAGAACTGAGGATAAATTTCCTGACCATTAGAACAATTAATCAATGGAACAATTTGCCTATAGAAGTTGTGAATGTTCCAACACTGGAAGTTTTAAGAAGATGTTGGATAGCCATTTGCCTGAAATGGTGTAGGGTTTCCTGCCTAGGCAGGGAGTTGGACTAGAAGACCTCCATGGTCCCTTACATCTATTCTATTCCATTCCATTCTATTCTATTTATGGAATGGGTCAAAGAGAATATTGTGGATACATTGACTGTTGCATTAAGTTAAATCTTGGTTGTTAGATTTTCACCAAAGGCAACACAACTGTCTGTCACAATTTATTACCACAAATTCAACTCTGTTATACAAGCTGTTCGCAGCTTGAAATTTCTGTTGCTAAGTGAGACATTTAAATGACCTTTGCCCTAATTTTTGACCTTTCTTGCCACAGTTGTTAAGTGAATCATTGCAGTTGCTGAGTTAGTAAGATGGTTGTTAAATGAATCAAGCTTTTTCCATTGACTTTGATGGGCAGAAGGTCACAAAAGGTAATCAGAGGATCCCAGTAACTGCAACCATCATAAATATGAGTCAATTGACAAATGTCTGAATATTGATCATATGACCCTGGGGATGCTGCAATGGTAATAAGTGTGAAAAACGATCATAAGACACTTTTTTCAGTGCTGTTGTAACTTCAAACAGTCACTAAATGAACTGTTGTAAATCGATGACCTCCTGTATTATAGCCAAACCTGAGACTACAGGCTTTCAATGCTGATAGTTCCTGCCCTAGATTTTTAGGAGGAATTGCATCTTCTGTCTTTAGGATGAAGGATAATTTCATAATATCCGACAAAATGAACTTTTATATTTTCTGGACCTGCAGAATTTTTCTGCAGATTTTTCTGTACTTTATCTTTCATGTTGGTTATTTTGTTCAAAATAGTCTTTTTCGTCCTTCTAATTTAGAAATTAATAGTCTTTAGAATATATTGGTTTTGGTACGTTTAAAGGAAGAGTTATTTCCATTCCTAGTCCATCTATCAGCTTTGTTAAAACTTATGTACTGAATCTGCCTGCTACAAGATACTTCCAAAATAACTGGTAGCAGCTTCCCATAACTACTCAAACCAAAATAGAATCAAATTGAATAAGTTTATGTTTCTGAAAGGAAAAAAAAATCTCATATATTTTTTTCTCTCAGTCACTACCCATGAGTTTTAAAAAAAGGATTCTGAAAATTGGTAACTCTATCAATAATTATTTATACCTAAGTTATAAAACTGGAATCTGAGATAAGTGCCTTACAGGGACCTGGAGTTAAAGGATCCTGATTTAGAGCTGAAATCTAAAAGCTTCTGGAACGAATATTGTTAAGGAAAGAAATCACAGCCTGAAGAGAGAAGTCAATACATAGGAAATTTCAGGATGTAAATAATTTCTGGTTGCCAGAGGAGAAATTCTGGTTTCAGGTCAACCAAGAGGAGTTTGTACACATCAATTTCAATGGGGAAAAAAATCTAAATTAGATAATTTTACTCTAATTATTTCACTGAATAAAGTGGGAAATGTTTTGATCAAATTTGAATCACTTACCAAACAAAATAATATAAAACGGGGGGAAATCATATATGCAGTTTTATTATGTGAACAAACACACACAAACACATTAAACTTTTAGCAAATGTTAAAGCAATAAATGTTTTAAAGTATCTATTTACCTATAAATAATCAGTACACTGAAAAGAACTATATTTCACTTAATACTCATCATTGCTATTATTGCATTATGGTATTTAGAATACCTCTGAATTCCTACTCTGTTCTCACAATAGGATAACTCTCACAATAACTCTGAAGTAGGTCAGTTTAAGTGGGAGAATCTAATAGAGGCTCAAGGACACAGTCTGGGATCTTTATGGATAAAATATAATTTATACTTTTGTAAACTATAATTTATAATTTCAAAATACTTAAAGCCAGAATCTCAGCACTCCTGCACAGGTGAAGACCAGCTGGCCAGCACTGCAGAATCTGGAAGACCCACAGGTGAGAGCTTGCGTGCCCTGAAAGATGGCTCTGCATGCCACTTCCAGCACACCTAGAGCTGTGTGGGCATCACAGCTCTAGACTTTGCTGGAACAGTTTAAAAATTGCTGCCTTAATGATATATTTTAAAGAGAGAAAGAAAAATGTCACTGCAGGATGAAGACATGCAAGATTAATTGGTCATTTGGAGTACTCTAAGCTTTAAACGTTATAAAGGGCAACCATCCCAAGATCATGCGATGGCTGTAAGGTTTCATTTGAAATTTCCTAACTTCAGCTATTGTCCTGCCTTAATTACATCTCCTGCTCATCTTCAGAACACAGGGAATACCTCTTGATACTCATTACTGTTTTATGGGGTTTCCTCCAACCTTGTTTCTAGAGCTCTGTGAGCTCCGTTTGTGTCCCCATGTGAGGATCAGCACAATTTGACATGTCAGTGCAATCAGAAGGAGAATGCAGATCAACCAGAAAGAACTTTTGTTTCTGTGTTTCAACATAATTAGCAAGATTGTCCACTTGACTGTACTTCGGCTGCCGATTATATTTGCTGCTTTAAATCAACGGCACCATAATAGGCTGTTCAGACTAGCAATCATATCAGACGACGTTCTCAATTTGAAATATTGCAATTTTGGCTCTACAAGAACTCAAACCTCCTCACCATCTCCCACAGATGCAGGTAAAACCCTCTTGGGGATAACCAAGCACAGCCTATCCTGTTCTTGCTAGCACAGGAGGGACAAAATCCTGCAAAGATTCTATTTTTTCCCTATCAAAACGTCAGCCTTCTTTTCTTTCCTTACACCCTGCATCCAAAGCAAAACAGAGAGAGAACAAAAGAAAAAAAAGGACAGCCAATTTAAGTAATTTTGCCTTTTTCTCTTGGTGTACAAGGTCATTAATTGCTATTGGGACCTTCGTAAACCCTACTCTGCTGATGGGGTGAGAACTCTATTGTTAAATGTATTATGGCAGGCCTGTCTTTGGAGATTGCCTGCTTGATTGCTTTGTAAGGGCCCAATGGCACACAGCAATTAAAATCTATAGACCTTTATAACCCTACTGATGTTTTATGGGCCTTTTTGTGTCCTTTGGTATAGTTTACCATTTGTGTGTTTCCCAATGGGTTGTCTGCTCAGAACGCAACGTGGGATTTTCTTTTTTCGGAGTGATAAAGCTAGTTATACATCATGTGAAAGGTTAATGACTATTTTCAGCAAGAACATATGCTTAAAGTCATCGGGTGAAAGTTATAGGAAAGAACATTTGCATAAAATTGCTGGCTACTTTCTCTATTCCTATGTTCGAACCTGGCTGGGCTAGCCAAATGTGAGACAAGTAAATTAAAGTGGGTGCTTTTTTGTTTTAAGTGTCAATAATGCAAAGACAGCAGCATAGCTAACTTCTTATGGAGAAGTGATGTGATGGGCTTCTGTGTGAAATTCTTGCTGCTTTAGTTCCTTAGGATATTCCTTCACATTTCATGCTTTCCTAAAAAGAAGAGTTCTTTAGGAATAAGGACCTAAGTTTACTGGAACTAATGAACAAAGAGTCTGTTTTATTAGTCAAGTCAGTATAACTATGAAGCATCCTTAGGAACTCCTGGTGAAGTCACTTATTGCTTCGTCACATTGGTTCTCTTTTCTCTTTTTAAGATTGTTTAAACCTAGCCTTTATTGTTCTTATAAATAACTCAGGGAGGCAACCATACCTGATACCTCTTTTTTCCCCTATTTTCCTCACTACAGTAACCCTGTGAGATGAATTGCATTGAGAAAGTGACAGGCCCAAAGTCACCTAGCTGGTTTTCAAGCCTAAATTGGTTGCTTTTTAATGTCCAAAATCTACCAGATCTGCACTACCTCTGCTTCTTTTCCTAATTCAGCAGGTAAATAATGTTCACATTATGAATACAAATGCTTCACATAGCATTATCTCTGTCTGTGGCTAATGGTATCCAACACAGGGGTGGGTATTAGACATTATTTAGATAGACAAGACCTGCAATTCCCATGATCCCTAATGATGATGCCAGAGAGCCAGGAATTATGAAGCTTAAAGACTGATGCACTGAAAAGATATCCAATTGGTAAGGCGGATCTAATAATTCTGTTGAAAGTGGGATATAGAACTTATATCTTGATTTGTTGATGTACACTGTTGATGTAGATTGTCATGTTAGATATAATCCCAAATTCAATTAGGTTGTAGCATTTGAAAATTCTATGCCTCTTTCTCTTCCTGAATTGTGTTACTTGTGGCAGTGTTCAATCATATTCTAGTATAATATTTGTCTAGTGCCAATATTTTTCTCGGTCTAATGCAGTGGTAGCAAACCTTTTGGGCTCAGTGTGTCAAAAATTCAGAAAATGCCAAACTGGACTCTACTGGCATGTTGCCTTCATCCCGAACAAAACAATTATTTATCCCTCCCCACCACCACCACCACCAGATCATCCTGACCAGTAGCATTCAATGCAGCAAAGAGGATGGACCTGAAGGAGAGGCCCAGGCCTTAATTTTCTCCGTAATGCCATTAGTGTCACACAAAAGGGCCATCTAATGTCATTCCCTAAGGGGTGTGAGCCTTAGGGTGAATTTGACTCATGCCTAGTATATTCTAAGATATACTATTTATCTCTTACCTTTGGGCCATGTTCTCTTATGTTGACAGGATCCTACAAACCTACCTAAGACTGCTCCCAGTCATACAAGGACTTCATTCATGAAGCAGTTTTGGAGAATGTTATTCTGCCACCTCTGCATTCTTCAAAACCTAAAGCACACCCTAGTCCCATATGTTTTTGGAAGCTCTGGGGTTTGTTTGAGAACACAGCCCTCTGGAAGGTCCAGAGGGACACTTGAGAGCCCTTTCCATTCTTGCATGGTCCCTTCTAAAAATCATACAAGAATGGAAACATGCTTTTGAGAATAGTTGTTGTCAGGTGTTGGTGGATGCTGGTATGTCACTCAAAATGTTATGGCAATGTTTTGACATGAGTGCCATAGATTAGCCATCACTGGTATAATGATTCCAGATCAAACTGAGGATAGTTCAAATTAATTAGTGGCTTGATGTTTATGATTCACTATACAGTCAGTGAGATGTTTAGACTGAAGTTGGTATCTTAATCCACCCTATCAAATCTTTCCCAAGGACCTTGGATAGGCAGATGCGTGATGGTGTTAAAGGTGCTACCACAAGATGTAAGCTCTTCCACATAAAGCTGCCTATTGCAATTGACTGGTGGTGATTTTGTCAATGCTGATGGTGCTCAAGCGGTGTTCCAGTTGTTTTGGAATTGCACCCAAGGCACCTAATACTATTGGTATTATCTTTACTTTCTTTTGCTATAATTTTTCTACACTATTTCCAGCTCTTCGTATTCTGTTATTTGCTCCAGTTTTTTCTATTCTATTCTTCTGTATCCAGGTAATGCAACATCCACCATCCATATTTTTTGGTCTTTTTTATTAACAATTGTTAAGTCTGGTGTGTTGTGTGGCAAGGGCTTGTCTGTTTGAATTCTAAAGTCCCTAAGCACTTTAGCTTCTTCATTTTCTATGATTTGAATGGTATTTCTTGAAGATCTTCCAATGCACCATTGTTGCTACTTTGCCATTGTTTGCACTCAGTCTATGTGATCTTCTTGCAGCAACCAACTAGATTGTCCACTGTTTCTTCAGCTTCTATGGAAATTATTATTATCGTTTTAGCATTAGGAAACTGCTGTGCATTTGTAGTTAGCTATTCATGAGAACATTCTTCAAGATTTCAATTTCTATCTGTCCACAAATATGTAATACATGATAGGTAGGTAGGTAGGTAGGTAGGTAGGTAGGTAGGTAGGAAGGAAGGTAGATAGAGAGAAAAAAGAAAGAAAAAGTATAGATAGATAGATAGATAGATAGATTAGATAGATAGATATAGAGATATAGAAAATAGAAAAAAGAAAGAAAAAGATAGATTGATGATGATAGACAGACAGACAGACAGATAGATGGATAGAGGAAATGCACATTTTGAACTGTTTGGCATATAGCATAAGATGGTCGAAATTAAAATGTATTAGGAAATAAAAGTTAAGAAATCATACTACAATACAGGGCACAATGCAACATGGTCTAGTGAAGTAATAACTTTTCTACCGTCATGAATTTGTGACAACAAAAAGGCTATTGTTTACTACTGAGAAGCAAATAGGTTATTCTCATCTAACAAACAACACAATCTTGCAAAGTGTAGTCCTTCCTTGAGAATGACTTTGTGAAAGTGGCGTCATATGGTTCCATGTTTATTGAGTTGCAACAATTTCCATATGAGATTTGTGCGGTTTGGAAGGAAATAATAGATTTGGTCCTCCTAAATGTCAAAAACAGAAGTCATCCTGGGAGTCTGCGGATCCAGCTGAGATCTGCCTGTTCCTGGCACTGTTGCAGTAATAAACATTTTTCTGGCCAGATTAGGTGCTCAAATAGTTGATTATCTCCATTGTGTTTACACTTTTTTGCAGTCTAATCTGAAGACAGAGCCGCTGAAAATGAATTTTGCAAACCATTTAAAGTAAATTCATCATTAAATACATGAAGGAAATAAATAATAAAGCCAAGGGATCAATTTGCTAAACTTTGATTATATTACCATGGGATTCATTGGTCCTCCTATTTTACAGAGCACAATTTTTCCCATTGACATTTGATGTAGGAATTGGAACAAGGTGAACCAAACTTGGAGACTGCTTACAAATCCATTCTTGTATCTTAAAATTCCTGATGTAAGTTCTTTAAACAAATAAAAGGATACTTGGAAGGAAATGTACCTCCACTTCTTTCTTTGAAGATCATCAGTTCCAAAATTTTTAGCATACAGTCAATTATCAGAAATGCTTCAACATTTTTAGCAAATTATTCTGTTGAAAAAAGGCACCTTACAAAATCAGTTGGACTATGTATTTAGCAAAGGAGAACACTGATTTTGAACCTCTTCCTTCAGGCAATCTTTCTTTACAGTATTTAGGTCCCTAGATTTAACCAACATACAGGTAGTCCTTGATTTATGACCACACAGAGCTCGAAATGTATGTTGCTAAGTGAAACATTTGTTTAGTGAGATTTTGCCCCATTTTAGGGCCTTTCTTCCCACAGTTGTTAAATGAATCACTGCAGTTGTTAAGTTAGTGACGCAGTTGTTAAGTTAGTGACACAGTTGCTAAGGGAAGGCTTTTCCTTTCCAGAGGATTGGAAAAAGTGATGATTTGATCCTGGGACACTGCAACCATCACAAATATGAGTTAGTTGTCAAGGGTAAAGTGGTGGGTTGCAGGAGGTAGGCCCCGGTACGGGCATACTGGACCCTGCTCGGAGCACCGGATACCATTCCGGTATAGTGCTCCAGAGGCGCCATCTGCCTGCCTGAGCTTCTTATCGTTCTTTTATGTCTTCAGTGCTTCTGCACACAGGCACAGTGTGTACAGCATGTACAGGGCCTGCGCGACACTCCACTGAGCAGCTGGAGCGTCATGGAGGTTCATGGAAGCACCAAGACGCATGCGCAAGCTGTGCACCTCCATGTGGACGCCACTGGGCCCATTCCAACCATACCAGTTGGAAGGGAATCTGGAAACCACCACTGCAAGGGTATGACTATAAATCACTTGATCATGGGAATCCTGCAATGGATTCATAAGTGTGAAAATGGTCATAAGTCCCTTTTTTCAGTGCCATTGTAACTTTGAACAATCACTATTTGAACTGTTGTAAGTTGAGGACTACCTGTATAACCATAAATGGATCCACACATGGAAGAAGCTTAAGAACACAATGATTTTTAACCCTGAATGCATTTTTAATTCTGTTATAATCGCTGAAGTCCATCCAAAAAGTTTTAAGCATTATTTGCAGTCTCACTTCTGCTGATGATATGGATTGTGGGAAACCATGGATATCAATAAATTGACTAAATACAGAATGTCACTCACTAACCTCCATACTTTCTGCAGTATGCTTTTTTGCACTGGCAATCCTTGATTTATGACAGATCACTTAGTGACACTTTGAAGTTGTCATTGTCCCCTGCCCAAAAATAAAAAGAGCATTCGTGACCCAGATTTGAAATACTGATGGTCTATCATGTGATCATATTTTGGCCCCTTGTCAAACATCCCACATTTATGGCCATTTGTAGCATCCTGTGGTCAAGTGTCTGACTGACACTTTTTGTAGGAAACCAGCTGTTTTTATACTGTGGACAATTGGGTTTGCTTAACAACCATGGTGTTCAATCACTGCAAAAAAAAAAGCAAAATGGCTTCAGTCACATCGTGACCCACTTAATGACTAGCATGACCTAGGGAGTGTAATTCTGGACTCAATTATGGTCATAAGTACAGCCTAACTGTATATACACTATGCACTGTTTACTCCTCTTTCTTCTTTGTTTTATTCCATCCATCTCTTACATGTGAATGTAAATGATATCCATTACTGGAGGTGCATAGGTATTTACCTGAACCCTTCCAAAAATACTTTGAAATTTCTGTTTGTGGACAATAACTAGGGAGAATGCCAGAAGGCTGTGGTCACGGTTTATAGAACCAAAACAAAAAGGCCCAAAACAGTGATTCACCTTATGAATTGTTTCAATTGCAGCAATTGTCTATATCCTGACCTTCATGACCAAGCCTGTTTTGCATTTTGGGAAACCTGGTTCAATACAGTTGATCACTAGAGCAAGGAACTGATTTGCCTGCTGTTATTATGGTGATAGGTTAAAAACTAATCTGAATATCAGTATCACACCGAAACATAGATTTGTGTGGTAGAATGAGCAAGAAAAATACACTTTGGCAGGTTTCAACCAACAGACAGAACTGGGAATAGGCAACCTCTCAAGCTCTCATGAGCCCAAGAGCTTCTGATAAGTGTATTGAAGCCAGGATGAAATTATTGTCGCTACTGCTTGTTTTAAAAGCAAGCCCTGAATGTAGAAGCAATAGTCAAACTTGTTTCCAGGACATCTTAGATAACAGCTGCCTGATCCTGCCTTTTGTTGGTAGGGCTGGTTTCCATCTGTCTCTTGATTTTTTAAAATGATAAAATTTATCAGGATGTTGGTTTTCCACTAGCTTTCATGCTCATTTCCTCATATGCTTTCTTGGGAGGCCACAAGAAGTTCTGTGTGGAGACAATTAAGATTTGCTACCAGTAACCTCAGAGAAGAAGGTAGCTACTCTGCGGACTGTAGCCAAGAAATTAAAAGATGCTTGCTCCTGGGGAGGAAAGCATACTAAAAAGCAGAGTCATCGCCCTGCCAACAAAAGTGCATATAATCAAGGCTATGGTTTTCCCAGTTGCAATGTATGACTGTGAGAGTTGGACCATAAAAAAGGCTGAGGGCCAAAGAATTGAGGCCTTTGAACTATGGAGCTGGAAAAGACTCCTGCAAGTCCCTTGGACTGCAAGCTGATCAAACCAGTCAGTCCTAGAGGAGATCAACCCTGACTGCTCTTTAGAAGGCCAGATCCTGAAGATGAAATTCAAATAACCAATTTCGTTGTATTTATTTTGTACAATGACAATAAAGACTATACCAAGAAATACTTTGGCCACCTAATGAGAAGGAAGGACTCACTGGAGAAGAGCCTGATGCTGGGAACTATTGAGGGCAAAACAAGAATGCGACGACAGAGAATGAGTTGACTGGATGGAGTCACCGAAGTAATAGGCCTGAGCTTGAGGACAGGAAGATAGAAGATGGGAAGGCCTGGAGGAACGTTGTACCAAACATGTCTAATTTTTTGCCTCTGAATTAAGCTGAATGTTGGCTGGAAAAAAATATAGGCAAAGCAATTCCCCGTGGACTGAACTGGGAGCTGGTGTGAGAAGGATGACTCTAAGTGGGACTTAGGGCTTCTCCATCACTGAATCCTAGACTTGTAGCATTGGAGGGGGCCACAAGATCATGTAGTCCAGCCCTCTACCAGGTGCAATAAAACCAATTTAAGTAGTTTTCCTAAGTGGGCCCCTTGATTCCTAAACAGTGGTGCGGTGGTGGTGGTGGTGATGATATCCATTCAGTCGTGCCCGATTCTTGGTGATTTTATGGGCCAGCTTTCTCCACATCTTCTAATCTTACATTGCGTCTTTTGAGTTTTTCTATGCTCCGACTGGTGTCAGCTTTGATGGTGTCCATCCATCGTATTCTTTGGTGGCCTGGTTTACTTTTACTGCTAACTCTTCCAAACACAGTGGCTTTCTCCAGTAAGTTCCCCCATAAGACATGGCCAAATTGAGAGAGATGCAGGGTTGGAAGACATGTCCTTCTGGGTTCAGTTCCAAGTGGGGAGAAAGACACTGGAAACATGGAGGCTGCTTGGAAAGATGGCTTAATGATGAACAGGGTCACGTGGTTTGAGGTCCTAGGCAAAAAAAGGGCAGGGATGCTGAGAGTGCCTGGGTTTTATGCCCTCTCTGGGCTTTTTGAATTTGAAATTGTATTCTGATTGGTTGCTTTTGAGTCCCAAGCTTGGTTGAGCCTTGCTGGGTCCTAATATAATGATAGGGTTTTGGGATTCCTATTATGGCTCTGCCTGAAGGAGGTAGATCTTTGTTATGTAGGATAGACTGACTCAGGCCTTAATGGCCCATTGACAACGGTGAGCAGAGCTGAGTTTCTGCTTCCCTTCTAGGGGAAATACTCTGTGCTTTTAATATGCCCTAAAATATCTCATTTTCCTAGGAGAGGCTGCCAACTTCCTACAGCAGTTTCGTGATTTTTGCCTTCCAGTGACATGTCTGGTGCTATGCGTTTCAATACTTGCTTGATAGTCACCTTTGCTGCCCCAGGAATACGTAGGAGATTCCTCCAACCGATCATACATGCATCAGTTTTCATTTAAGGAATAGAAACTCGTCAGGAGAGGCTCTGGTGAGTAAAGTCTAAAAACTTACAGAAGACAATTGTGCAATTAGGTGACATTTCCCCATCATTCTCCTCCTCCCCCCTTTGCAACTTGTTCCTGATCATCAAACTTCATTGTCTATGACCTCATCCGCTGACCAGAATTTAAAAATAGAAAGGGAAAAAAAAACACCAGCTAAAAATAGTGTCCAACTAACTTGGCAGCAGAGCTGTGTTCGAAAGGAGGAGCGGGGGGGGGGGGGGCGCGAAAGCACCAAAGTGGGTT
>JAPKID020002454.1:0-11975 GCA_026931265.2 Tropidonophis doriae | reverse complement strand
TACTAAGCTCTTATACTGTGCTAGAGATCATATTTTGACCTAAGACTAAGAATGCTTTGCTGTGTCTTCTGAACTTGACTTGCATCATTGACTTCTGTTTGCTTCTAAAAAGCAAACAGAAGTCAATGATGCATCTTTAAGGTGCAATATATACTGATATGCACCTTTAAAACTTCAGTAGAACAACTTTAGAACTTACTTTGCAGTCTTATTACAGAAAACAATATTATTCCATCAAAGTGTAGGGTGTGTGTGTCTGTATGCATTTAAAGAAAGGATCATAGACAAAACGTACCTGATTCATAATTTCAGAGTTATGTTTTGCCAAAGCCATAGGTAAGGAATCAATAGGGCTGGTAAAAGCGAAAGTGTCAGGGTGCTGCCTATATCTATGGTCACTCAAGATCTCAGAAGCTCTCTTATTCTTCTCGGCTTCCAGAGAACCACTAGGAGACCAGCCAACACCTCTGAGCCACTCAAGGTCTGATTTATAATTAATCTGAAGGAAGGAAAAAACATTAGTCCTTCTGTTTTATTATTCAACATTTTATTAATGTTACTGTTCTTAAAACATCTCTAAATCTTGAGAAACAATGCAAGAGTGGAACTCATTCAAACAATGGTCGTTCTTAGAGCACAGCTAACACTGAGCAGAATGTGGTGGTTAGCGTCTATTAAGCATGGCTTTACATTTACGAAGTTGCTAAAATGCGACTTACATCACTTTGAAGATCATATGTTTTCCTGGCATGGATGACATCATTTTGATCTGGGAGGCATGTCCACTGGTGCAAATAATTACGGTAATCGATATCGCTGACCAGTTTCTGGCAATTCTTTGCTCCCAAGACTGACAGCATATCTACAGGACTGCTATACTTGGTCTTCAATTTCTCAAAAACTTTCTTATATTCCCTCTCACTCTGCATCTTGGCTACATTTATAGAATGCAACATTTTAGGATCATCTTCTATACTACGAGCTCCAATATGATGGCCGAGTTGCTTGCGATAGCCGTCTTTGTATTTGTACTGTACAAAGAGAGAAAGACACAGAGAGAGAAACTTTCATCTAGTTCCTCATATAACTAAAAGTGCTAAACTGAAATATTTTTTCAGTCAATTTGGTCACTATATATCACATGCTGAGTTCCAACATGATTGGGTTACATCCAGAGATGTCTCTCAACTGAAAGATCTGTGTATCAAGGCTCCAACTAATGAACCCAAGCAAATCAGAACTCTGAGACTTGGCTCCTTCTCAAAGGTCTTCTTTATTGAGTAAATTATATTGGGACAGCGTCAAAGGGAAACCAAATCTAAATCTTTCCTGTAGTCACAATATAATTAAACTAGGAAATAACCCCATCCTCAAGTGTCACAGGTCACGTTGGCCAATTGGGTTAATTGGCGGGCTCTTCAGGCACTTCTTCCCCAACCTTATCGGTTGCCAGTAGAGATGACCTTGGGTTTCACGAGAAAGCTCTTTGTTGTGTCCAGTAATGCATTCCAGACCCCTTCCCCGCTTCCCCCTCTGTGTGGCAACTAAGGAACAGAAAGATGGCTGCTGCCAGGTTCAGTTCAAAGTTGACACTGTATTTTCCAGTATAATAATTTTTTTCTTTCCCATTAATTCCCCCATTACTTCCCATCCTTCTTGGTATAAATGAGGGGAGCATGCTGGGGATGGGGAAGGAATGGAAAATGAAGAGAAGCCTAAGACACCATTAGCAGTAAACACTTTTTCTTTTTATTGCAATGATGATAAAGGATATTCAGTTTTTAAGAACAGTTTATTAAAGGTATTATTATTATTATTATTATTATTATTATTATTATTATTATCATCATCATCATCATCATCATCATTATTATCATTATCCCTATTAACTATTATTATTAAGATAATTAGTAATAGTACCTATTTAAATCTATGTTAATTCAAAAGGAAAAGAAGTTATTCCTCTCATCCCACTGATTATCTACTAATTGGATTGTTGGTTATCTGGTGAATGAGCAATTCTCATTCTTTGAGAACAGAAAAATCTGTCTGAAAATAAGAGAATAACTTGGATGTGCATATGGTTATATAAAACACAACTGAATAGTCTTGAGGATTGAGTTCATCTGTGATTAAAGACCTTAAAGTTTACATGATGGGAAGATGGGCAACCCACAAGTTTGTTGAGAGAAAGATGAAGGTAGAGATAGATATTATCAGCCTAAATCAATCCACTGCAGGATGCAGGCTACTTCAATTAAAGTTATGGATGATAATCCACCACACTAACCCAATGCAGGTTAATAAGTAGAGGTTTTTGAACTTTCCAGTCTAGGGATAAAACTGGCCTCAAATCTGTACCTACAGGAGGATATGTATGAAATGTGTTTAATCATTCTTAGGGGAGATCATTTTAAAATTAGGGTATTCCTTTTAACTCCAGTAACATTGGCAACATATTAAAGAGTTATAAACAAACTCAGTTTGTTTATACAAGAAATTTTAGTTTGATATATTTATCAAAATGGGTTTTCTTTTTAGTCAGTAGTACATTTTTATTTATATTATAAAATATATCCGATCAGGGAGATAGGAGCGGTGTAGAAATTGAATAAACATAAACATGTTTATATTTCATATTTCTTAACTGCCAATCTCTCTGTTTTCATTTACATATATGAAAACTAAAGTGGACTCTGAATTATTTGTTTTAATGATAAAACTAGTAAAACAGGTTAATATTTTTTCTTGGCAATAAAAGGAATGTGAGATTAGTGTTTATTCATTTGTTTGTTCACTCATTTGTTATTCAGTTTATATTGTTACCTATCACAAATATTCATCTTTTAAGTGAAGAATGATTTGAGGCAGTATTAAGTTATAAGAGAGGGTTTTAGAATTCCCTGCTTATGATTTTCATTTTCATTAATCAGATGAGCATTCAGAATTGAAAATAGTTAGTCCAGAAGGAAATTGGAAGATAAATGGAAGATAATGATAATACTATATATTAGCATATATCTGATATCTCTGGGGCGCCCACAAAGAAGAGGAAATCAAACTATTCTCCAGAGCACCTTAGGGCAGGACAAGAAACAATGGGTGGAAACCAATCAAGGACAGAAGCAATTTAGGACTAAGGAGAAATTTCCTGACAGAACAATTAATCTTGCTTCCAGAAGTTGTGAATGCTCCAACACTCGAACTTTTTAAGAAGAGATTAGATAACCATTTGTTATCTGAAATGGTGTAGGGTTTCCTGCCTAAGCAGGGAGTTGGACTAGAAGACCTCTAAGGTCCCTTCCAACTCTGTTATTCCAATTCTCTATTGAAAAATCTCAACTTAATTAATAAATGAGATTATATGTAAAGGGAGGGGGGCTGTGTGTGGTGATCATCAGTGGTAGGTTACTAACCGATTTACTACCAGTTCGCTCGTGCTCATGCGCAACACTTCTGAGCATGCACAGAAGCATCTGGGCTTATGGGAGGAGCCTGCTGCCGCCACCACTACCAGTTCCACCAAACCGTTAGCAACCGATCTCTGGTGGTCATACATATAAACCATGGATTGGGGCCATCATGCCAACGGGAGAGAAAACTGAAACAAAGCCCCTGTGGAAATCAAAGACCAGTTATAATATCCAAGACACTCATTTACCTCTCCATCAAGAACCAGACTCTGAGTCCTTAGCAGTGAATGAACTGCTTTCAGAGGCCTTTGGGAAGTACGCTAGGGCCTCAATTTACCCTTCCTCAGATACCAAAGATTTAACAAAACACTGCATACCATTTTCCCTTAAAATGCTTAAACTGAGTTCCTTACTTCACTGGCAATTTCTCTAGATGCTTTTGCTGCCTTGATCGGGATGGCATCAGGTGGAAGATCATAGCCTTTCCTTTTCAATTCTTCCAATCCTAATTTGTAGAGTTTCTAAGAAGAGAGCCAATGAAAGTTAGGAGTGCAACATTCTAGTGCAACACAAAATGTTTGATTCTGTAATCAAACCAGTATCACACTTACATCACTCAAATTGACTAAGTTGACTCTGGACAACATAATCTCAGGAGTGTCAGGCATGATATGAATCTGAGTCTTATCTTTGTCCCAAGCTTCTCGATAAAGTCTCTAGAAATGAAAGACAAAGACTGAATCAATACGTTTCAATGATAAAAACAATTATATACAATATGATCTTTCCCAGCACTGTAAAATATCTACTCAGATAATGCAAGACATTATGAATTGTTCTGAGCAGGCAGAAGAAATAGTTATGAAAATGCTGCTAGAAGGTTCCTTCTTCATAACCTATCTACAATAGTTATGCAAAAGAGGTTCTTTTGTTTCATCTTCAAATTAAGTAAAGTTTATTATATCCTCAAGGATGCTCATTTATATTAAAAACTGAAATCAAACTTACAAAAAAACATTTTGCTGTATAAACCCAATGAGCAACTTCATTCTTCCTACACTAAATGTTATGTTTTAAATATATTTACCATCATAACCTTTTATTCTTATTTACTTGGAAGCAAGTTCTGCTAATCAGGGGATCTTAACTGCAATTTATTAAAGAGAGCTACAGTCCTAAAAACAAATTTCTAAACTATCTTGAGTTTATTTGAATGTAACCTACTTTTGAAGAAATATAGGTTCAGGGATACTACATTATACTGCAGAATCTATTACATTTTCTCCCCCTCCCTCAAATTGAGAAACACTCACATCACTTCTATGCTTTGAGTTTTCTTTTGCTAGAACAACTTCCATTGAATCAGGGATGCTTGTGAATTTAATTGTGTCTGGATGCTGACGATAAGTTCTTTCACTCAGAATCTCAGAAGCTTTCTTGTTCTTTTCCGACTCGAGAGATCCAAACGTATTCCATCCAACGCCTTTAAGCCATTCGAGATCAGATTTATATGCAACCTGGCAAGGGGGAAAAAGAAGCCACCATTCTATGTCACAAAATCTCTGAAGGTATTTTGTTCCTTACTTACTGCCAGGGGTGGTATTCAGCCAGTTCGGACCAAACCCAAACCGGTAGTGGAAATCACAGGTGGGTCCTCCCTATCTACCCACCCCGATTGCATGCTGTTCTATTTAGGCACATTTTTGAGGCCGGGCACATGTGAAGAAGGCACACACATTAGCAAAGTGCATGTGCAGAAGGCTGGATGCATGAATGGAAGGCACATACATGCCCACCTCACGTGTGTGTTCAAAGTGGGCAGGCACATGTACGGCGAACCAATGGTAAGGAAATGTGCAACCCACCACTGCTTAATGCCCTAGAATTTTATACATATTTCTTTCTCATCCAATGATGCCTCTTTGATTTAGGACTCTAATATCTTGGGAGGTTATAAATAAACATGCAAAGTAGGATGTAAGGTTAGAAAAGTATTTTCATGTCAGGCCAAACCTCACAAGAAGTACAAGAACTCTCCATTGTAATATAAGAGTATAATAACAGAATATTGAAAACCAGACATTGTTTCCTTTTCCCTCCCTCTTAGTCCAATTTTGATTCTCTTTAGTATATCCTAGTGTGTGTGTTTTTACACGTTCTTGCTTTCCTGTACTAGGCTCATATTTTAGTAACAGTTGCCACATATTTTCTTCAAAATGCCATCTCTGTATAATTTTCTTTCATATTTTTCCAGATTTAAACACAGAGCAATGGTTGAGAAGAGAAAGACAGTACTGGATTTTTTTTTTAAATCATTTGCAAAATTTTAGTTTAATCACGGAAAGGAGAAGTGCAGGACATTAAAAACCTTACCAAGTTAATAAAGGAAGAAAGAAATGTAAGTTGGATAGTCTGCAATTACTATAAATTACAGAAACAGAGAGTGCAGAAGAGTAATGAGAAAATAAAACATGCATTTTCAGATCTCAGTAAGGAACGCAAATGACGCAAGCAGGATCATTAATTGGTAATTGGATAAATAATAGACAGGGAAAAGACATCCAGCCTACATAGTCAGTATAGTTTTATCAAGCAAAGTTGTTGAAGTATGTGGCTTACATCGCTCTGTAGTTCATAGGTCTTCTTGGCATGGATGACATCATTTTGGTCTGGGAGGCATGTCCACTGGTGCAAATAATTACGGTAATCGATATCGCTGACCAGCTTCTGGCAATTCTTTGCCCCCAAGACTGACAGCATATCCACAGGACTGCTGTATTTGGTCTTCAGCTTCTCAAAGACTTTCTTGTATTCCCTCTCACTCTGCATCTTGGCCACATTCATAGAATGCAACATTTTAGGATCGTCTTCTATACTACGAGCTCCAATATGATGGCCGAGTTGCTTGCGATAGCCGTCTTTGTACTTGTACTAAATTTTTTAAAAAAGAAAGGTTGAGAAAAAGTCAACATCAGGAATCATTTGCAGACCCAGGTTTGTTGGGTGTCAGATTTCGGAATCTATCTAACATATTCATGGTGGTTGCATTTTTATGCATACAAACCTAGTAAGTCTCTACAGATTTCTGTATGATTTACACATGACTGTAACTTTGTTGCTTGTATCCTTATGATTTATATTGATATTGATTGCTTCCTGATTGCTTATTTGTACCCTATGACTATCATTAAGTGTTTTATCTTATGATTCTTGATGAATGTATCTTGTCTTTTTATGTACACTGAGAGCATATGCACCAAAGACAAATTCCAATCACACTTGATCAATAAAGACTTCTATTGTGGATGAAACTCTGGGTGGAAACTAATCAAGGAGAGAAGACACTTAGACTGAGGAGAAATTTCCTGAAAGTTAGAACAATTAATCAGTGGAACAGTTAGTCTCCAGAAGTTGTGAATGCCCCAATACTGCAAGTCTTTAAGAAGATGTTGCATAGCCATTTGTCTGAAATGGTATAGGGTTCCCTGCCTAGGCAGGAGGTTGGATTAGAAGACTTCCAAGGTCCCTTCCAACTCTGCTATTGTATTATTGTACTATTGTATTATTGTGACCTTCTTAGAGACCTTTGACAAGCAAATGAGAAAATCTAGATTCACTCAATAATCATAAGAGAAAAGTTCATGAAATTAAGCTGCACTCATATAACAACCACCTTGCATAATAAAATACGTTTCCATCCCAATTTGTAGTCACAAGTTGAGGACTACCTGTAAAAATGGAAGGAAATCCATTGCTGGTTCTAAAAATAAAACAACACGAATTACAAAGTGATCATTTCTGTCCGCAGCCATAACCGGCAGTACTAGCTATTTCACATATTAATTTCCATGCAATTAGGAAATAATGCAAATGACTCTCTCCCATGCCAGAGATTCTTAGGACAACAATGGGTGCCAGTTCCCACAGCTGCAAAGACAATGCATGTCATTGCTGGAGCTGTCAAATACCAAATTTGACACCTGTTTGCTTTGAAGGTCCGTGGCATGAATGACGATAGAATAATTGCCTTGCTTAGGACAAGAGAGAGACAGGTTTTTTGCATACCAAAATCTGCCAGGCCTATTTTTTTCTATTTATCAGCCATCCTCTCCCTCCCTCTGGCTTGGTACTGCATACTGATAAGATACCACTTTCCTTGAGCCCAGCCAGATCAGATACTCGTGGGATTTTAAATGTGGCACTCGTACTGCCTAGGTTTCTTTCTTTCCCCCTCCCCCCCTTTGCAGGCTGTTTCCGGTTCAGGTAACCCACCTGAAATCCCTAATTTGACATCTGTGAATACCAGCTGGTAATAAAGATTTGGATTCTGAGCATCTCTGGTTTTTAATCTTGTGTATTAGACTTGTTAATCAGGATGGATGGAAAGCAGGTGTGGTGATGGTTGAGGGGTTACTGGCAAGTTTAATTGCTTCCACTATTGTTCAGAGCTACTGGCTCCCCCCACCCAGTTTAATTCTATTGGAAAATAGACAAATACTTTCCTCATCTCAAGCACATGGGCACATTCTCATACACATATGCATCTCCTTGGTTTGCGAATTGGAACCCAGAAGATAACTGGATTCCAAGAATTAACTTATATTAGCTTTCAAGCTGTTGGGGGAAGGTAGATGTAAGTGATCTGTAAAACAAACTTGGATGGAACATTAAGAAGTTTACTAGAGGCTCTTAATAATAGTTTCCTTCCTGATAACTTTTCTAGGATTCTAGGATCCCTAAAGTAGAGCCATAGTGACTGCATAAAACAGTTATCTTGTGTCTATCTATATATCATCTATATCCAGCCCTTTTATTTCATCTGTCTACTGATATTTTTCTCCATCCATCCATCCATCCATCCATCCATCCATCCATCCATCCATCCTTTTAATTTTTATGCTGCCCTGTAACTACTGGGATCCAGTAAAATCCATAACTATAAACATTGATGGAAAGGGTCTATTAAAACTAAAATAAAACTAGTAGTGTGCAGTCAGAAATCCATTCTAGCACATAAAACACCAGTAAAATAAAACAGCCCAACATCTAAAAGCACTAAACACAACTCTTAAAACTCATTGGAGAATCATAAAACATCCTCACCTAATGCCCTATAAGCTTTAACAAAGGCTCAGAGAATCTTTGAGGATGGTCTTTGTCACTGCTGCTATCCAACTTGCCTCTAGAGGTGCTCCATTTGCATGAGGTGGGGGGCGGGATGATACTTAGGGTATAAGAAGATCAATATGGGATGGGATGGACCTTCAGAGAATTTGTTCTCAATCCATTTAGAAGTTAAAGGTTAAAAGACACCATGTGTTTATGGGAATTATGTGTGGCCTTTATTCCAGACTGGAATAAAGGAAAGTTGTTTTTTCTATCATTACTAGACTTCACAAGGATTACAGTTCCTCATCCTGAATTTAGCATGCAGCAATTATAATAAGCAAATACTCATTGCTATCCTTGTCCTCCTCTCTGCAGGAATTAGAAAGGGTGTAACTGGTGCCCTTCCATAGGAGAATTCCCTACAAAATAGGACATATTAAGGTTCCCCTCATGCATAGTGTGCCAGTTGTTCCTGACTCTAGGGGTCGGTGCTCATCTCAGTTTCAAAGCAGAAGAGTCAGCGCTGTCCGAAAACGTCTCCATGGGCATGACTAAACACTGAAGGTGCACGGAACGCTGTTACCTTTCCACTGAAGGTGGTTCCTATTTTTCTACTTATATTTTTACATGCTTTCGAATGGCTAGGTTGGCAGAAGCTGGGATAAGTAACGGGAGCTCACTTCATTATGCGATTCTAGGGATTCGAACCACCGAACTTTCTGATCAACAAGATCAGTGTCTTAGCCACTGAGCTACCACGTCCCTTCCATAGGACATATTATGTAAACACTAATATAGTGAAATGTCACCCATTTAGCTAGCAATATTTAAGGCCGTTAGAGTTGATGCATATGTGTATGAGCTAGAAAGCCTTCAAGTTTCTGCACTTTCTGAATTCTCGATCTGTATAACTGTCAATTGAAAGTAACCTGTTATGAAACTGCTGGGTTGGCTTGTGTAGAAAGCCAGAAAGCCAATCCTATGAGTAAAATTAGAAAAGAGACTGTATGTTCTCTTTACCATACCAAAGATTGGTGGCCATAGAGCTGACTTGAAGTCCACAAGTCTTAAAGATTGGACATTGCTGTTGTAACTGGTAAGTGTTTTATGTGTTATAAACACTTTTCCAAAAGGGTTTATAGCACTTGTTATACTGGTTAAAACAGGGATGTCCAACATTGTGGACTTGTGTCTTGTGTCCAAGATTTGTGGACTTCAAGTTGAAAACTTTAAGACCTCTGGACTTTTAGTTGAAATCCAGAGTTCCTAAAGTTGCCAAAGTTGAACAACTCCAGGTTAAAACTGGAGTATTTTCAACTTTAATAGAATGGCTGACATGAGAAACATTCTTATTTACAGTTGCTTATGTTGCCAAATAGATGGGGAAGAAATGGAGGTAGTGACAGATTTTATTTTCCTGGACTCCAAGATCACCGCAGATGGGGGACTGCAGCCAAGAAATTAAAAGACACTTGCTCCTGGTGATGAAAGCTATGGCAAATCAAGACAGCATATTAAAAAGCAGAGACTTCACCTTGCCAACAAAAGTGTGCATATGGTCAAGGCTATGGCTTTCCCAGTTGCAATGGATGGCTGTGAAAGTTGGACCATAAGAAAGGCTGAGCACCAAAGTATTGAGGCCTTTGAAATATGATGCTGGAAAAGAGTCCCTTGGACTGCAAGGCAATCAACTGTCAGTCTTAGAGAAGATCAACCCTGACTGCTCTTTAGAAGGCCAGATCCTGAAGATGAAACTCAAATACTATGGCCACCAGATGAGAAGGACTCACTAGAGAAGAGCCTAATGCTGGGAATGCTTGAGGGCAAAAAAAGAAAGGGACAGCAGGGAATGAGATGGCTGGATAGAGTCACTGAAGAAATAGGCATGAGTTTTAATGGACTCCAGAGGATGGTAGAGGACAGGAAGACCTGGAGGACTGTTGTCCATGGTATCACGATGGGTGGGACACGACTTCGCAACTAACAACAAAAAATGCTGCCAAGGTATACATGTAAGCATTGATGGAAAGTATCACTTCTGTTTGAGTCTTCTTTTAGATTTTTGTCTCTCCTCTCAAGTAGATTTCTTGACAAGTAGCTTGCATTGTCAAGAGGACAATGAGACATAACTGTTTCCGAAAGATAATTGATATTTCAAAACATTTACCACAGCCTTCTTTTCACCTCAGCCAGCATTTCACATAGAGCTTGATGGGTATGAACAGGCAGAGTTCCAAAGACTTTTGAAATTCTTGATTAATGTGATATTTTTTGGTTGTTGTTTACATAACATTAACTTTTAAACCTTCATTGACAAAGGTATTGCTTCATGGAAAGGATAATCAAAGGCAAATGCCCCCCCCCCAACAATCTTGTGAGCTTATGCAAGAGAATTATTCACAATGCATTTAGTATTTTTCAATTATTTAGAAGCTACTTTGTTTCACCGAAGCTAATTGAATTCATAAATGGCATTTTGGAGGGCTTCAAAAGATACCGTGAGTCGAAAGTGGGGATTTAAAAAGGACTTATGGCAACCATTGTGAGGTGCAATCCGAAACACTTATTTTGCAAGATAGCATGTCTGTTCTTAAAACCTTAAAGGAGGATTGCATAACTAGTAGCTGGAAGCTCATACAGAGCCAATAGGTTTGGTGCAGGCCTAAAACTCCTTAAAGGTATTAATATCACAGAAAGTAAAATTCTAAAGTATGCAGAAAGTAGTTTGCATTTGCAATTTCAAGAGTTTTAAAAAATCTTTCCAGTCTGGTCTACATTTTCACATTTCTGTTGGTTTCCTATTCAACAAATAAACTGACTTTTTTGTGAGCCACTGAACTTCAAACAATCAGATTTTTGCCATGGCTCCATCACTTTTGAAGTGATTCCTCCATAGTACAATTTTACACTGCTGAGCATTCTCCTGGTTCCTCCCCTCCCCCAAGTACATTCTGAGATGCACTGTGCTAATTGCAGTGAATGTCTGCATCACAGTATAGCTCAGGGTCATTACAAACACAAGTGGAGCGCAATTGTACTGTCATTATAGCAATAGCATTTAGCCTTACATACCACCCCACAGTGCTTAAACTCTCTGGGCAGTTTACAATGTAAGCTTGCATATTGCCTATTTGCATATTGCCCCCAACAATCTGGATCCTCATTTTACTGACCTTGGAAGGATGAAAGGTTTGGTCAACTTTGAACCCCATCAGGATTGAACTCCTGGCTGTGGGCAGAGTATGCCTGCAATACTGCACTTCAACTGCTATGCCACCAGGGTTCTATGGTCATATCTATCATTATATCTATTTTACAATACAATACAATAGCAGAGTTGGAAGGGACCTTGGAGGTCATCTAGTCCAACTCCTTACCTAGGCAGGAAACCCTATACCATTTCAGACAAATGGCTATCCAACATCTTCTTGAAGACTTGCAGTGTTGGGGCAT
>JAPKID020002453.1:0-13309 GCA_026931265.2 Tropidonophis doriae | reverse complement strand
ATTTTAGCACAGGGTTAGAGTTTAATTCGATTTTAAATATTTATTGTTCTGTTTTGTATGTTTTAAATCCCTGTGCATCGCCCCGAGTCCCTTTGGGGAGAGGGGGCGGTTATATAAATCAAACTGTAAACTGTAAACTGATACATAGGTTGGAAAGCACCTTTGTGGTCTTCTAGTTCATCCCCTACTCAGGGCAGAAACTCATCCCATCGTAAACAAATGGGTCACCGATATTTGCTTAAAAATTTCCAGGGATGAAAAGTTATTCCACTGCCTAATAGCATTAACAATCAGGAATTTGGCTGTGAGTATGGATTGCACAGTGGTTGTGCCCATTCTGTTATCTAGCTGCAATTATCAAAAGTTTCTGTGCCCCCTTGCTTCAGTATGTAGAATAGTTTGAAATGGCTTTGCCTTCATATGAGCTTGTCAGAGGCAATGTTGGCTTTGCGTCACACCAGACTAAATCTGGTTTTAGAAACATGAGACATGATCTGATAATTGAGGATACTGACATGTGAACTTTTCCACAGTCAAGTCACTTCCTGGTAGAACTGCAGATTGTAAATATCTTGCAGTTTGCAAAGGCAAAGTACACATTTGATTCACTTCAAGTATCTGATGGATCATGGAGCTTTTCAAAAGATGCTTAGGAATTTTCCTGACAATCTAGTGAGCAGTTCTGTCATCAGTGATGAAAGATGACCAGTGATCTTGATCCATGATGCCAATTATCAGATTAATCTATGAAGAAAAATCTGCTGCTTTATCCACTTTTTGTCTATCTGTTCTGTGTATTTTTGTAACTGCTTATGATTCAAGCATTCCATTGACATTTTCAACTGAACATACAAAAACTTTGCTATGATCCATAAAGGCTTCTAAATAAACATGACCCAGGTTTTTGACATGATTGCACCTGTGGGGCCTCTTCCCAGTTACCAAACCATTCTCCTCAATGCAACTAAAAAATAAAAGCAAGTGAAAACAGCATTAGATCAAAAGCGAAGAGTATCTGTCTGTGTTCAAGCCCTTGCAGTGGCAATAAGGATGCCATGTGTGTTATTTTTCACTCTTACTTCATCTGCATTTAATGAATATATCAGGTTTTAGAATGATCCAAACTCTTTGGGGAAAAGTGGGAGGGGTGGAGACATCTGTGAACTCTTCAATTATGCTGAAGATAATCATTTAGATTTCTTTAAGTCTCAATACTATCTGGGTGAACCCAGGTGAGAGGTGGGGTAAAACGGATAACATCTTGCAGTATGATCTGGAATTTATTTGGACTTGAAAACCTGCTGAAAAAACTTTTTTTACAGTTCTTAGAGAAACATCAGACATAAAGGGCCCCAAGTGAGCTTCTGGGACACTGAGATTAATATTGTAGGAATCAAAACCTGAAACTTATTCAGTTTTCATCAAGTTTGTGGGAAGATTATATTTGTAGATGTGTTTTATTAATTTTATTCTACACCATTCTCTGGTATAAAAGATCAGAATAAGTATTAAAATTGTTTAACAACAGTATTAGCATTAAACAACTTTTAAAAATGTTTTAAATACATGGCAAGCACATTACTTTTGAACAATAAGCTAAAAAAGCTATATTAAAAGATTTCACAATAATTATATTGTATTGTATATTTTTATTCAGATCCTTTATTAATTACCTAGTTTTACTGGGTTTGCTCTACTCAGAGACTATGGAGATGGGTTTATGAAGCACACCATTTCTCAGATTAACCAACTAGATACTAAACACTGTGTTTTCAGAAAAATAAAACAGGGAAGAGCCTTATTGTAGAAATTCTTAACTTGACAATAGAATATTGCTAGTCTGTAAATATTTAGCCTACTTATAGATTTAATTTAGTAGGAATAAGCAAATATAATATGAATATGAAATAGTATGCAGCTGAAAATCATCTTGACTTTGGAGACCTGTTTAGAAATTAAATGAGTCAGATTTCTTTGATCGCCAAAGGCTGGAGAGTATTTCTCTGACTCACTGACAGTGGCAAAGAACTTAATAAAGCAATAAATTCTCACTGCTTTAAATATCTCCATGCTAAGCATAATTCATAGATTTATGTATGCTTTTCATAATCTTAAAGAGTTGGAATGGGAAAATTTAAACCTCCATAAGACATTGAATATTAGTGATAAAACCTTGTTCCTTTTTACATTTTTGTGATCATTCAAAAGATGTCTGCAATATTCGAGGTGAATGTCATAAAAGCAAAAATAGATACATTTTTATAATCCTGGGTTATTCCCATATAAATGTGCATTTTCAATATCCTTATCCTTTTTAAGTATAGCATTATAAATAACTAATAACCTTTTGGGTGCAATTTTCTAAAAATACTGTTAAAAACTATAAATTCTATTGTGTAATTTATTTTATAGTACTATGTGTATTTAAATTCCTTATTTTACAGATTAGAATCTAGACTTGTAAACAACATCTCAAATTCTTTCAAGTTTATAAACAATGATTCTTCCTGTCCTAAATATCCATTCAGTACTGTGCATTTCTGCAGGGTAGTCTTCTTTGCTTTAACAGAAATTTTTGTTTCTCTTAACTAATTTTAGTATGTGAAATATTATCACACTTATTATGGTATATTATATAGGCAAGCCTACAGCAGATATTTATGTGTTAATTATGAACTCATGTTCAACAGTAATTATATTTTAGTTTCTGCCTAAAAGGGTAAAACTAAATGATATCACTGAAAGGCTTAAAATATTCAGAGTGTCTTTCTTTTTAGAACTTGATTTCACCATTTATAAATCAAAAGTTGTATTAATTTTTAGCTATTTCACTGATATAATAAATAGATTACTACTCATTTTATTATTGATAGGTTTCTGCAACAATCAATTATGCCTATCAAGTAGTGGCAACTATATGTCATGTGAATAGATTTTATCCAGAATCTGTAATGATTATATATATATATGTGTACAATATATTCAGTGTTTTGTTTTTATTTTGTTTTATTTTATTTATATAAAGACCAGCATACCTACACCCGTGAAAATCTATGAAAACATATAACAATAACAATAATGGAATGTATGTATGTATGTATTTCATGTATGTATGTATGTATGTATAGATCTATATCAAGCTTTTTAGCTCTCATCAGCTAGGCATACCCTTACTGGGATTCGAACCGGGGCGGTAAGGGTATGGCTAGCTGATGAGAGCTAAAAAACTCGAAATAGATCTATACTAGTCTCTCTGATTTATTTATTGATCAGCTCATAAAAACTAACACACACACACATATATATATATATAGGCATCACGGAGGCATTGTGGAGTTGTTGTGGAGGTTTCACGGAGGCATTAGAGGTGGTAAGTACACATGGGCTGCAGGCGTTTATGTGGTGGATGCTGTTTCATGGGAACTCACCCACCACACACACACACACACACACACACACACTGTATACACATACACACACACACACATACTGTATACACAGGAAAATACTCCAACCAAACAATACCAGCATAGATAGATAGATAGATAGATAGATAGATAGATAGATAGATAGATAGATAGATAGATAGATATAGATAGATATAAAGATAGGTTCAGTGTGTGTGTGTGTGCGCGTATAAAATTTGATAAATGCTTGCCAGGTTCACCACTGATTAATTCAGAAATTGCATCTGTTCAGCCTGTTGATCTTCACATGATGTATCAATTAAGCCAATTTCAAAACTGGAATCTACCATGACTGATGCTAGGAATTAACAGTGTTATGATTAATTTGTCCAGCAAATATATCAACACCAGCAACCATCTGGATGAATTTTTAAACATTTGTCCAGTAAAGCTTACAAATGTTATGGTAATTTGCACATACACAAAAATTTAACATGTTCTCTCTTTCTAAAATGATCAATGAAAAAGTAAGAGAAAGAATACTGAGAAGAGAGAATGGGCGTTGGTGCTTACTTGCTACGCCCTTTCTCAGGATGGTGGAGACATGCATGGGTTAACTCTGTCAGTATCCAATAGGACTGAGTCTACAAACCGTGATGTCATAGCACCTGAGGTAGCTCCTCTCGCTTTTGATGAAGTTGAGTAGTAGACTGCTGTGCTGTATGTGATTGATATTGTATGCTCATCTCTCCTATTGACCACATATGGAATTAGGTCTGCACGAAGCATTAGGGTGGGGATGGATCCACCGTTCTGAGAAAGGGCGTATCAGATAAGCACCAATGTCCATTATCAAAAGTTGGTGGATAAAGCAGCCATGCATGGGACATACCAAAACTTGGCCTGTCCACGGGTAGGTCTGTGTGTAGACCTAGGTGCACTATGCGGGAAGGACTTGTTGTAGGACCCAACTTTCAAAGGCCGCATCCACTGATGCGTACTTGTCTACTTTCAGTGGCAGACGAATGGAATAGTCCACGTGGCTGCCCTGCAGATTTCCGCTACTGAGGCCTGTGTTGCCCAAGCTGCAGAGGTTGCTGCACTGCGTGTTGAGTGAGCTGTGAAGTTTGATAGTGGAGCCAAGTGATGAGCTTGGTATGCCTTGGCGATGGAGCATCTGATCCAAAGCCCTATGATTGAAGATGAGGCCTTCAGTCCATTATTGGTCATGTGAAAGGAAACAAAAAGGGTCTCAGATCATCTAAATTCAGCGGTCCTGTTGATATAAACCCTAAGGGCATGGCGCACGGCCAGGGTGTGCCACTTTCGCTTGGGTCCGTGAGTTGGATTGGGGCAAAAATTTGGCAGAATCAATTCTTGTGATCTATGGAAGGCTGAGTTTACCTTGGGGATCGATGTGGGGTCCAGCCGGAGAACGATCCTATCTGAGTGAAACACACACAGATCGTCCCTGATGGAAAGTGCCGCCAATTCCGAAACCTGCCTTGCTGAGGTGACAGTGACTAGAAAGGCCACCTTCAGTGTGAGATGTTGTAACGAGATGGACCTCAAGGGTTCAAAGTGAGGTTCAATGAGAAAGTCGAGGACTTTGGCAGGAGTAGGGAATCTAGGGGTAACAGGAGGGCTGAGATTAGTTACGCCCCTAAGGAAGCGGTGTATGTGTGGGTGCAAGGAGAGCATTTTGGAAGGATGGAGGGTGAGGACTGAAGAGAGGGCATGGCATCTGAGCATGCTTGGTGAGAGTCCCTTATCAAGTCCAAGTTGTAAGAATTCTAGGACGTTGGTGATGGATGCCCTGAGAGGAACAATGTTGATTGCACCAGGTGACAAAGGTCAGCTAAGTGGCATCGTAAATCATATTAGTGGAGGGGCGTTGATAGGCCTGAATTGTCTGAATAACCTTGTCAGGTTGGCCAGCTCCCGGAGATTGAGTTGCTGTTCCAGAGAGAAGAAAACCCTCCCTTGGACAGAATCTATCAGGACTCCCAGGTGTACAAGATGGAAGGTGGCCACTAGATGGCTCTTGTCTCGATTTATGGAGAAGCCCTCGTCCTGAAGCACTGGATTGGTGATGTGGAGGTCCTGGAGAGCATGATTGTGCAATTTGGACAGCAACAATATGTTGCCCAGATAGCAGAAGATCAATATGGGTCTGGCTCAAAGGTAGGCCCCTGCTACTGCTAGCAGTTTGGTGAATACCCTTGGGGCAGATGACAGCCCGAAGGGGAAGCCCCTGTATTGAAAATGGTTGCCCACATAAACAAACCGCAGGAACCTTCTGTGATTCTTGTGGATGGGGACATGGAGATAAGTCTCTGTAAGGTCCACTGAGGTGAGGAGGTCATTTTTGCGAACATTCTCCAAGATGGACAGGAGAGAGTACATTTTGAACATCCTGAATCTGATGAAACGGTTGAGAAATTTGAAGTTCAGGATCGCTCTCCAATCCCCTGAAGATTTTGACATGATAAAGAGACAAGAGTAAAACCCTTGTCCTTCCTGGCCTGGAGGCCCAGGTTGAATGGTCCGAATGTGGAGCAGGTGCTGAATAGCCTGCTCCACTAGGTGGCACTTGAGAAGGTCCCTGGAGACCAGGCACATGACAAAGTAGTTTGGGTGACTGGAGAGCAGGTCCAGGGATAGGCTGAATCTGATGGTGGACCTGACTCACGGGTCATTGGTGATATCTCCACAATGATCTGTGAAGGCCGGTAGATGTGCCCCTGAGGGGGCCTGATGTTGTGGATGGGAGTTTGCAAAAACCCCGTCCTGTCCTTGAAAGGGCGGCCTGAGATAAAATGACTGAGCCTGCGCTTCTGGCTTTTTTGAGGCAGATTGAAGGACTTTCCATTTATCCTTAGATTTGACTAGCAGAGGTTGTAATGGAGGGTCGAATAAGAAATTAGTGGAATATGCTGAGGAGGCAAGCCTCCACTTAGCCCTCGCATCCGCATGCCAATATTTTATCCACAGGAGATGGTGCGTGGTAATTGAGGATGCAATGGACATATACGCGAAGTGGGCCACATCAGCTGCATACTCTAAGATTGCTTTCAATTTATTGATGTCTCTGCGAACACTGGAATCCCTGAGGGATATTCTCTCCTGGAGCTGCCTCACCCAAAAGAGAGCGGCCCTGCTGATGAATGAGGCCAAGGTTGAAGCACGGACAGCACATGCCAAGGCTTGATGCCCTTTAACAAGCATTTGCTCAAGCTTCTTGTCCTCAGGACAAAGTGCATCCTAAGGGGCAGCAGAAGCCGCATTGGGGGAAGACAGACTCATCACTGGGAGATCAATAGAAGGTACCTTGAGCGCCTTGGAGAGCTCTGGTCCCACATTGTAGAGATGTTTGTCCAGGGTGTTTGGAAGAGGGCCTGTACCTGGAGATACCCACTGGTTCTGGACCTCATCAAGGAATAGCTTGGGTGAAAATATCACGTCCTTCTCCACCTTGAATTGGGCGAAGAGGGGGTCCATAGTGTCTGTCTTGTCAGGATCTGCTCCCTGGGATGACCTGGGAGCCGGGATACCCCCTATCAAAAATACCCCCGAGCAAAAAACAGCAGGTTTAAATAGGCCAACAAAGGTGGGTGGATATGGAGGCAGACCCTCGTCTTCCAACAGATCCGAGTTTCTAGTAGGACATTCCTCCTCTCCAAACATGGATGGCTGGGTAGACAAACCAAGAACCTCACGTGATGAAGATGCGGAACTCTATCTCTGTAATGCCTGCTGGAACCAGAGGAAGTCCTGCGTGGAGTAGAATGGGAAGATGATTTATGTTGGAAGCCTGCTGCAATGCCCCGTTCAATGGCATCTGAAAGAATGGTTGCAACATCCAGGGTACAGGGGTGACACCAGAATGGAGGGCTCCCAGAGTCTTGAGACAAGAGGTCTGGTTCAGGAGTAAGACTCCTATCATCCCCAAACCCCTCCTCACTGAGGTTTAGCTCCCCCAGGCCCCTAGTGTCCTCAGGTTGACTAAGGGAAGCAGCAGGTGACAATTCCTCCTCAGAATCTGATGACAATTCAACTGGGGGACTAGTCTCAGTGACCCTTTGAGACTGGAAAGGGTGAGGGGACACCATGTGCTTGGATTTCTTCTTGGCCTTCCTTGGGTGGTCTTATTAGCTTCCCCAGATGAAGTCTTGCGAGTAGAGATCGGTTTTGGAGACTTGGCAGGGCGCCTGGTGGGAAATGTCTCTAGGACTGCCTTTCTCTTAGAGGCCCTGGTGCCAGATAGGCCTGCTATGGGGCTTGGAGACTTAGGAGAGACTGAGGGCACAGGAGGATCCTGGCTAGGAACTGAGGCCATAGCCTGTACTTACAAAATGTTGATGCCCCAAAATGGCCACCACAAGTTTTGCTGTCCAAACAAAATGGCCACTGAGGCAATACAAGCCTCTTGGGGCCAGGCAGGGAAGTGAGGCCTCTCTGAACATTGGCGGCAAGCGGCTGCGGCATTCCTACACCGGCAAAAGCAGCTGGCGGCAAATGCGAGGTCCATGGAACGTTGGGGGCTGACAATGGCGGCGCAGTGGCAGCAGTTCTAGGGTCAATCATGGTGGTGGCCTCAAATGGTTGGTGCCTGGGGCAGTGGCTGAAAGGCGAAGATGCTGGTCTGGAGCCCCCCATGATATAAGCGGAGCCGGTAGGCTGACGAGCCAGCAAGAGGCAGAAGCTGAGGAGTTACCTCATAGGTCTGCCTCCTGCAGTGAAGCCGTCAAAGAACGCGCTGGTGCCCTGCCTGTAACATTTCCACCCCTTGATTGAACTGGTAAAGCTCCCACTGAAAGCTACATTATGAATGCCACTTGTAGCATTTAACATGAGCAAATATGAAGATGTTAGGATATAAGAACATAACAGCACATTTAATATTTTCCATGTTTCATTATCTGTGCTTAATATTAATGTATAAAGAAAGAATGAAACTAGCATTTTAATGTATTTGACAGTATATTACATAATAAACAAATCAAGTTTTGAAGGTACCTACTTGGAAAGAAACTGAACCATAGCCCAAACACCACCATACATTAGTCCTTTGATTAGCCAAGAATCAATATCAAGATCTGCTATAAATCCAACCAGCCAAATAACTAGGAATGGTGTTCCTAGCATGACCTTCTGACGAAATTCCTACAAAAAATAGTAAATAAATGTTTTTTAAAATGAAGCACCGCAAAAATATAATTTTTACTCAAATATTTCACAGTAACTTTAATTGTAAAAGATCAAAGAAAAACTAGGTTGAGTGAAATATGAGGCCTAGGTATGATCAGTCACTTCTTCCATAGGAAAAGTTATTTTTTAGAAAGTAAATTTAAAAGATGTAAAAGCACAAACTTTCAAGTACCTCTTGACATCATCTCAAGATATTACATGTCAACAAAACCAAAGTTTATCAATTTTTAAATATAGTTCTCACCTTATCAGCCCGCAACTTCCTGAGAAAAGATGGATTGTCATAACCTTTTGCTTGCCTTGCCTCCTGTAGATGATTTATCATCCAAACATTTTTTCTTTGCTTTGCTAAATCAAGTGGTGATTCTCCCTATTAAAATATAAAAAGATTTAAACTAATTTTAGATTAAGAGTGGAAAATATGTAACAATTTCATTTAAAATATTACTTTAAAGTGTTATAAATATTAAATCAGTTCATTATATTATGTAGTTCACTAGTGTGGAACACGAGGCTCTCTTTCACATATTAACAAGCAGCAGAGGCAAAGAAAAAGTCAATTTCATCAGCTAACAGGATTTAGCTAACATGTTTGTGTATTATCAATATCTCATGTAAATAAATGTTTACTCGATACATTAGATCAGCGGTGTCAAACTTGATTTCATTGAGGGCCATATCAGGGACTAGTATGGGTGTGGCTAGCTTGATGTTTCTTGTTTCGGGGGCATCTGTGATGGTCTGAGAGCTCTACCAGTGAAAACAGGCTCCCAAGCTCCATTCTCAGCTGTGACGGCCTCCTGATGCCCTCTGCCAGTGAAAACGGAGCTCAGGGTACCATGTGCTCCCTTTTTGCTGGCAGAGGGAGGCAGGAGACTGTCCCAGCCAAATCAAAGTGCTCCGTTTTTACTGGCAGAGGCACCACAGGCCGGCCCTTTCTGTTTCTAGAAAAGGCCCGTGGGCCAGATCTAAGAAACCTCTGGATCGGATCCTGCCCCGAGTTTGACACCCCCGCAATACACTGACCGCAAATCAATTGGAGATTAAAGTATGTTTTAAGCATCATTATAAGGGATGTAATAAAATTCCAGCCATCAAGCTCTCACCAAATGTTCACATTTTTCACTAAATATATGTGCTAGTGCTGATATGTGCTTTTGCACACCTAGATTCTATCAGCAGGTTCTATGTATATTACTGCATAACGTTACTGCATAACGATTACATATTTCTCTCTCTATGGGCATTTGTAAAGATTAATCCAATAAATGAACAATTGGGAGTTTTTCATTATTTATAGATAGTTCTTGACATACAACTCTAATTGAGTTTGGAATTATTGTTGTAATCTGTTGAAGTTGTAAATCAAGGAATCACATGACTGGACCTGATTATTATTTTTTTACATTTTTTGTGTCAGTCATTAAGCAAATGCAGTGGTTAAATAAATGCTGCAAACAGTAAGCAAATCAATTTTATTCAAGGAGCTTTTTGCCAGAGACTAGAAGTAAATGCCAGAAACCTGAAAAAGCACTTATAAATTCTGGCCATTGGACCACAGAACAACAAACTGCTGAAAAAGGTGAGCCAGTTGTCAAGCACCCAAAATACAATCACATCGCAGCAGAGGATAGGGCTTGCAGCCATCATAACATCTTGTAAGTAGCTTTGGGGGATCTGTTGTAGCTTCGAAGAGTCGCTAAATGACAGCTTCGAAGAGTCGCTAAATGACCACTTGTAAATTAAAGACTACCTGCTACTATTAGTATGAAATTTAAACTATAAGAAATGTTTTAGTTTTCAAAATCATTGCTATAACAGATCTAAGAAATAAAATTAATAATGAATAATTGTAATCCTTCTTCTGAGATACACTACATTAATAATAGGTCCTGATCACTTTAATCTGCAAGTCTCATAAATTTTGCACAACATAACAAAATGTGTTGAGATTGTGGCAATCTCTTTACATAATTCATCATGAAATATAGAAATCCTTCCAACGCTTAGAAAATTAAAATAAATCTGCAATACAGTTTTCTGTCAGAGACTTGGGACAAAACAGTTGACCTCATTTACACCTAAAGAAAGAAAAGTTCTTATGGAACAGAGGAGGCAAAGGACAACCAACTGAAGGTACCTTCAGCTCCAGTTTTGCACTCCTCCTCTCTTCTACTGAAGGTAACTCCCTCCTAAACAAATATTCATGGAAGCTTGAAAAATGGTTGAATCCTCTATCGTTTGGCCCCCGCCTAAAAAAAAATGAAACAGGTACCAGAAACTGAAATTTACCCTGAAAAGGCATAAATCCTTTGAAACAAAGTAAAAATTGCAAGGATTACACATATGTACTCCAGCATCAATAGAAACTAGATATACAGAGAAGTAGATAGTTAATTTCTATCGGTAGGATTTGAACACAAAAGCCCTGGGTAGTAGTATCAAAATTTTAGTCAACAAATTATCATGAGACACGGCAACAGAAATAAAAATCAGCTCACAGTATTTTATGGTTCTTAGGAGGAGTTTCCTTGCATTTCCACTATTCATTTAAAAGTACTTCACCAAACCTCCAAGATATTGGGAGTTTACCCCTCCCTTGAAACACCACATGCTTCAAGGAAATCAATACCTATATAATCTGGATATGCCAGGTTGGACAAAGCCAAATTCTCTCTGGTTCACCTTTTCACTGTAGTTCTACCCAATACAATTTCAAACCATTCAAATATAATAATAATTTAAGGTTCCTAATTGCTTTGGTTCCTGAAGACAAACTAGAACACTGCAACAACTTAGCTCCTTGCTCACTGGAGGATGAAGTTTTATACAAATGTGGTAGATGATTCCTAACTAGCCTACTAGAAAGTACAGGACAGTTCAATATTTTGCTACTTTATTTTAATTAGAGAAAAAGTTAGAGAAAGAAGCAGAAATAAATAATCTATGAACTTCTACAGCAGCAGGAAATACTATTACTCTTTTTTAATGTACTAAAATACAACAGTCGGAATTGCAGTTTTTCTTTTCTACCTCAATTTTAATATCAGAACCATGCATTTGAAAGCATGTGAACAGAGCCAGGTTAAGTAGGAAAAAGGAAGCATAACGTCCTAGTTTCCAGGCAGAACTCTTAATCTGAATCACAAATACATTATGGAAGGGTTAAAATAATTGATCAACACACCTTTCTCCTATTTTTCCCATAACAACCACCTTATATGGAAAGCTGTCTGAGAGAGAGTGATTGGCCCAACTTCATCCAACTGGCTTTCATGACTAAGGCAGGACTTGAATTCGTGGTTTCCTGCTTTAAACACTAGACCAAACTGTCTTTTGATATAGTTGGGAGTAAATTAAATTCACTTATGTGGAAAGAGCAAAGATTTTGTATATTATGAGCATTCGGACCAGAAGCTGACTAAGATACAGTACTATGTTTTTCAGGTGGAAAAACTCTGCCATGCAAAGACAATAGGAAAATCTGATTTAAATTTCATGTAAAATAAAGAGTAATTTACAGATTGAATCTGAATGCCCAAAGAACTGTCTCTCTGAATTGGCAACCTATATGCAAACATATGGTTTTTAAGAATAAAAGAAAGAATGGATTCAAGATTTTGTAATATGAAGTTATAACTCAGTCTTATTTTTATGCCAGGATGTTCAGATCTCAGGAAAATAAGTAGTGAGAATGTTGTGTTGTATAAAACATTATCAATTATAATAGAATTATCAATTATTTAGAACTGAGAAAATGAAAGAAAGATGAGTGGTAACCATAAACAAGACAATAACAACTACCTTATGCTCACATAGAGGCATCACTGCTATAACATGAATTATTTTAGTCCTTGTTTTCCTTTCATTTTGTATAGTATAAGACAAATAACTTTTGCCCTATGGCTCTTTCCCTAAAAATGGAAACCTGCAGCTTTACAAAAAGAAAAAAGGCACAGTATCACAAAGCAAACATACAGCTTTAAAAGAAATAAAATTTAGTAGTGACATCTATATCTTGACCAATTAGAGCCCCATCTCCATTAACTGGAATAATCTGGGAATCAGACATTCATAATGATTGAGGCTGGCAGGACCGGAGCCAATGGTCCCCAGAAACATATATAATGTGTCTCAACTACTTAAGGCTATGAAGAGATCGAGTAAATATCTGTTAAATTGAAATGGCAGGAGTTTATAATTTGGAGGATATAGATCTACAAGCTCTTGGTGTTGCAATAAACAATTAATTACTTTTTGAGACCTCATTCTTCACTGATATCTACAATGAAGATACAACTCTAATGTCTGAGACACTAGGCTAGAGCTGATATACTGTAATATACTGTTGAGTCCAGATGTTTGATTGTTCTCAGTGCTATGAGCAAAGAGTTGTTACCATATGAGCTGAGAATTAACATGATGGTTAGTTACCCACTATCAGGCAAATTACCAATGCCTTGTTTCAATATGGTAGTTCACAGGTTATGATGGCAATTGGGACTGGGATTGCCATCAATAAGCTATGTCATCATAAAGTATGATGCCACATGACCACATCAGGTAGTGATGGCAATCCTGGATGCCATTGTAACCCCAGGACCCACATGGCTGTTAAGTGGAAAGCAATGGCCAGGTAAAGAGTATAGGAGGAATGTCATGGGCAGGCACTAAAGAATATGGGTGGGCAG
>JAPKID020002452.1:0-13311 GCA_026931265.2 Tropidonophis doriae | reverse complement strand
CTCTGTGTGTATGTGTGAGATATCATATGTCTTCTGGAAGCACGTGTTTCTTTTTTTCATGCCCTTTATTATTTGTAATTATAAGTCAGGCAGATTTATGCTAAGTTTGACAGTCTCTAAATAGTAATGGATATCATCATATGATCTTTAATATTTTATATAAGAGATCCTCAATAAGATATTTATCTTCATGAAAAAAAAGAAAGCTAAATAAGTTTGGAATGAGAATGGCATAATGGAGAACCTTCACATTAAGTTTGTACGCTGTTTTGTATTAAGCATTGCATAAAAATAGCAGAACATCAAAAGAATGTAGGCTCTTTCATAACATCCATTACAGATTTGATGATAATTCATAAACATAGACCTTCTAAATTTCAGTATCAGAATGCTGTGCTTGGATACTGAAATAGTTTGCAAAATATGAACAAACTGTCAACAAATAAATAGAATTTCAGAGATCTATCTGACATAGAACTATGAATAAAATAATAGGTTTAATTTGTCAAACTATTTGGTTGTTTATATTGTTCTCAATGATTATTCATAAAAGCCATCAGCATATATTGTCTCTCTAGCTGGAATAATATTTGGGAAAATCAGAATGTGTTTGATTTCCTAAGAATGAATAAGTATGTTCACCTTGCCAGAGAGATAGCAAAACGAATTCTATAAAAGATTCTTGAAAAAATAGCTTACAATAAACAGGTTAAAATTGTGTAGGATTTCTGAATATATACTGATAAATTTTGGTTCATAACACACCAGAGATAACTGTAATTGAAAAGAAGCAAGTGCCGCTAATTGATGTGACAATTATACAGGGGATAGTAGAAAAGAATACAAAGAATTGGAGAACATCTCAACGCATGAAGATCTGAAAATCAAAATTTAAAGATTATAAACCAGACATGGTGGTCTCAGTGGTTATCCGCCATTGGGTAGCAATCCAAAAAATATTTAACAGATGTAAAAAATCTGCGTAATTGACAGAATTTTCATCTGTCAATTGCAAAACTATTTTGTTTGAGTTCACATATATTATTGTACCAATATATTATGACATCCTAGTTTCTCGAGGCGTATGAAAGCCAACACCAGCTAAAGAACTGGCAGCTGTGACTTCATATTGTTCGGAACAGATAACCTTCTGAATGTGAAGCGAGTGTCTTCACCACTAGGCCACCATCTACAGTTCAGATTACAACTACTATTAGTATTTTCACTATTTTTCAAACTAGTGAATTAAGCTACTTTATATTTATTACAATTACCATTTATCTTCCTTATTGTAGAGTGTGATTATTCCATGATTACATGCACATGTAGCCTTCCACATGTTTACTAAGTCCCTAAGCTTTCAGTGATTCTGTCTAATTATGTTTTTAATCATTGTAGCATTATGAAGGAGTCCTGAAATATACTTAAATATAACTTTTATAACAGTTTTGAAAACTACTACTTTTTAAAGTGTATAATAGTTAAATAAATAGTTTTGGTACAATTTTAATATTTATCACACATACACACACACGCGCGCATTACTGATTTTTTTTCTACTTCGACTGAAAAATTATAAAGCAATTTTGATATAGCATACTAATGCATGCATTGAAAGACTGAAGTATTTCAAAAGAAATTCAAGTAATTTTAAAAGATGAAATCTTCTAGTTTTCTTACATCTTTTGAAAGTATTCATCCATCTCTTTTTGGAATGGCAATTGCTAATCTAGATTGAGGATAATGGTAAACACTATGACAGCTCCTGGACTAAGGTGGCACTTGTAGACACTACTCACTGTCCCTATTCTTTTAATGTAATTCCTTTTACTTGATGTTAATGCAAATTGTTCCTTACTGAAAGTAATAAAAAGAAATGAAGACACATTTGAAAATGAAAGTTGACGCTAATCCATTCTTCATCTAATACTAGACTCTTTATCTTTGCTGCTACCTAATCTGGTTAAATGTCCCTCTTGTAGGATTTTAGTGTAAATCCTCTATAGGGAATAGGGTTTTCCCCCCCTTTCTCCTTCTCTCTTGTGAGTGTGTATGAATCTGTGTGAATTGCAGTTGGATTGTTTGCAGAAAAAAATGGCTCAGCAGTCTGCTTGTTTCATTTGTATGTGATTGTGTGTGTGCTTGTGCGTGCATTTCACTGTGCATTAAAAATGAAAACAGATTCCCCCCTTTCCATTTTATTTTTTTCTTCTTTCTTCTGTCTTTACTGTGGAGAAATAATCGTTCAACTATAGTACAAAATTTGGTATTTGATATCTTATTTCTGAGAGTGGTGATATGGCTTTAAGCATGTCCTTCTTGCTACCTCCCTCCTCTAAATTGTATTCACTGCCAGTGAGAAAGTGCATATTAATATCTTCTGTTATTTAAAAATTGGGAGCCTGGCCCACATGCCTATTTAGAAGAAGTTTCTCTGGAATTCAATAGTCCCATTCAATTCCCTGATGTTTGCCTAGCACTTAGGCTTTACCACCTCGAGACAATCAGATAAATTTTGCTTGCTTGCTTTGTTTTTTGTTTAATGAACTAAAATTCCAAATTATTATTTTTTTCGTTCTTAGGACGTACTTCTAAAATTAAAAGAAATATATGGTGGGCCAGTAGTAAATTTTAATTTAAGAAAGACATGGAGCTGAACATGAACCTATCTTGAGGATAAAGTATAAAAAGTATTCAGAGAATAGATGTGTTATAGTATAATAGCTGCATTTGAAAAAGCCTACCTTTTCTTTTAAATACTGTGGGGCCCATGCTAATTTGTTTCTAGATGGATCAGCTGCATGATTGGCTCAGGTTGGTTCCTGTCCACCAACAGCACAATTGCTGACACATGGATTTTATGTGTGACCAGAGCTATTTGCCCTGAAATGAACTGTGCAGCGTACACATCTTTTGACTGTGAGTAAAATCTCTGTGTCAGCAATTTTAGAGTTACTTATTTGGGAAAGGGTGAAAAGTATTTTAATACCCAGAAGAGATCAGTAAACAACTGCTTTTCAAGACTTTTTGTCACACCCTCAAAATTCAAGTGCAAACATCATGTCTTAATTTAAACAAAGGAAGCAGACAAAAAAACCTCTTAGTTCGCCAACTGCAATTTTGCTCCAAATAATATGTTTCCTTATATAGCAATTAAAAACTTAAAAATCTTTGAAATATCACAGTTTAGAGAGAGTAAATAAAATGAATCCTAGGCTCTTCCATGTATGGCATTTGCTACGTTCCCTCTCCATATAAGACCTCTTCTAACTCAAAAACAGTGGAAAAGGAAATACACAAGCACAATTTGCTGGACTAATGCTGGGACTTCAAAATGGGTGGTTTCCCATTGGCTGGAACCCTTAGCTTGCCCCACCTTCTTGGCTTTCCATTCCCTTTAAAGACATGGCACCCCATCATTTCACTATGCAGCAAAAGCAAGTGTACTGTATGTGATTAGGGGCAGGGGGCACTGGAAGCTAATTTTTTCATTGGTCTACTGAAGGGAACACTAGCCAGTTCATGACTTGTCCTGAGTGTTTTGTGCTAGCAATGGTAAGGACATGATAGGTCACTGAAAAAACATTTTAACCATTTAAACAGTGGCTTTCAAAAGTGACTGTGAAGAAGTCCCTAAAAGAGAGTAAAGAGACTACATTTTACAGGTCAGGAAATTTCATTCCAAAAATTTCATTTTAACAGTATTGAGTTTATTTCAGTTTACTTCCTAGTAAATAAACTTAAGAATCCCAAAGCATTAAAGAGAGGAATAAAGAGCACTACTGAAGATATTCTCACAATCTGAAAATGAAGAGTCATAATAGCTAAAAACACCTGTGACTGTGTGTATGATTTTGTGTGGGTATGCATGTGCGTGTGTGCATGTGGGCACATGTGCATATGTATAAACAGCTTCTTTAGTATATCTACTTGGAACATATTAATGCAACATCTTCCTACACTTTTTATTTTCTATTTTTACAGTCTAACAAAGTCCCAGTTGTGCAGCACCCACATCATGTACATCCTCTTACACCGCTTATTACATACAGCAATGAGCACTTCACGCCAGGGAATCCTCCTCCACACTTACCTGCCGACGTAGATCCCAAAACAGGTAGGTTGCAAGACTTACTACAGAGGGATGTTGGAGAAGATGCTAGACATTAAAGCAATTGTTTAAATGGGATAGTGATTGATTAAAGAAGAAAAATATTGGTAAAATATAGCAAAAACAATTTCAAAATGAAGTATGTGAAGAAAATTCAAGTTATGTAAGTTGTAATTCCTTTATGCATCACTTTGAAATTATGTGACCTGTCATTCAATGCACTCTAATTATAATGCAGTCCATTTCTAATGTCTAGTTTTGGGTAAGATTCATTGATGCCATCCTGAAATTAAACCTATGGTTTAAAAAAAAATACCAAGATGTTACTCAACTGTTTCTAAAGCTGTTCAAAATAAATACATTTCTTTAAACAATGTTATCCTTTCCAAAGCTATATGAACAAATTTATGTGTTTGTGGATGTATATATATTCTAGAACTCCATTGATTGTTCATGTGTTAATGTATGTACTACAATTCTAGTAACGTATCAGTTTCACATGAGTAAAATTAGTTAACAAATGCAACATAAAAGGTCATAAAATGGGGCAAAACAAAACTTAATAACCCTCTTAGTTAACAAGAGAAATTTGGGGCTTAGTTGTGGTCGTAGGTTGAGGACTACTGGGATAAATCATGAGAAAATACTCACTTTTACAATGTTTATGTTTTCCCACTGGAATTTTTAACCATCTATTTACTTCACAAAGGTGCTTTTTTTCAAGAGGCAACTAGACTTTCTGTTTTTCTCTTTGAAGACATTTCACTTCTCATCCAAGAGCTGAAGAAGCTTCTTGGATAAGAAGTGAAATGTCTTCAAAGAAAAACCAGAAAGTCCAGTTGCCCCTTGAAAAAAGCATCTTTGGGACAACCATTACCTGATGACAGAGAATCTCCATAGACATCTATAAACATCTATTTACATCAGTATGAACATTTGGTATTACATTTACAGAAAGGAAATATTATTGAAGTAATTAATCCCGATATATTTAAAGTAGCTTCGTGGCTGATCTTTGAATTTACAACCTTCACAGGTCTGTAAAGTAAACAGCAAAGTACACAACTCTGTAATGCAGAGTTGCAGTGGGCATTTCATTTAACAACCAAGTTAATCCTGGCCAAAGGATTTTAAAAAATCACATTTTAATCAAAATATTTGAAAAAGAAGGAAATCCAGACTTGACCTAAACTTCTTTCAAAAAGTTTCATTGTAGCTATTCAAGGCATTTTCATGGTCAGATCAACTTTTTATGAATTGTTTAAGAACATTTTGATTCAAAATTGACCAGTATGAGCTCTAGTATAATATGAACAAAATACCATGGTAGTTTTTGAAATTTTTAAATCAAGATTTAATAAAGAAACGGGGAAATGCTCTTAGTGATTGTAAGCCTCCTAGAGTCACCTCTAGGAAAGCTGAGTGGCATATAAGTTTAATAAATAAATAACATTCAGTCTTTACCAGTCTTCAGAGCCATTTATTATTGTTTTTAAAAATTAGTTTAAGAATAATACATTTCAAGCACTTTGGGGTATTAAAGAGCATTTTTTTAAAACGTTTGGTGCTATCTGCAGTATATCCCCTTTACCTTTTAAATAATGATTATTTAATTGTATTCTCTTTGCTCTTTAAAATCACATAAAAATTTTAAGAGGCCTTGCAAGGTAGGTGTTAATCCAATCAAACTTGAAAATAAATTAAAAACTAAACTTGATAATCTGAATATATGTCAAATGTAGTTAAAGATTTCTCATGTTTCAAATAACATATTTAGATAATGTGTCCAGAAATGCATGAATTGATGCATTGCATTTTTTTCTACATGCCACCATTGTCTGTTCTGCATTTCACTTAATTCTAACTTTAAAAGGAATATCATGCATCCATCTATGAATGCTGCAAATATATGACAGTTAGTTACCATTTAAAGAATGGTTATATATGGAATAATTTTTAAATATGTAGATATCCTTATGTACTTTGCTCTGTGAAACATTATTTCCAGGTTTTAAACTACTCACTAAATCTTTAAAGCCTAATTAATCTGTTCAGGTAATGAAGAAAAAGAAAGAAACCTGTCATTACCTGAAAATATCCCACAGGAAGATTTAATTTATAATCATGACTTTCTGAACAACTTAAACATAGTTTTTGAGTTGTGAATATTGTCCTCTTCATTTTAATGCCTTCTCTTCCGAATCTTGCTTTTTATGCACCGAAAAGCATCAAGCCACTTTAAAATACTAACCAACTGTTACTCTTCTGAGAAAGTTAGTATTATAGGATAAAAATTCTAACTTATCTTTCTTCGAACTACTCTCTGTAGATATGTTTAAATTTCCTAGTCTAAATCTATGGCCAAAGAGTTGCGGTAATAACACATTTGAAGGATACAAGTTTAGGAAATATCATTATGAACAGCTACACATTTTGGACAATTCCAAATAAACTCTTTCCAGGCATTCATTTATCTTAGCCAAAGACTTAAAAACCCAATCAACAACACAAAACTGGGAGGTGAGGATTTTTTTAAAATTTCAAGTTAATCATGTGTTTTTTAAAAAAGTATTGTTAAATTTAAATAGGGTAAATATATACTTCAAATATATTTAATCATTAGAAAACAGGATTAGTTGCTATTCTCTATTGCATGTAAGTGATAAAACTGGATTCAGTGCAGCATGCATTTTATTAAAAATCAAACTGCATCTACCCAATCCATCCAAATCTATCCAAAAGCAGTATTACCTATCGTGTGCCCAATTCTCACCATATAAAGGCCAAACTATGTAATATCCCTATCCTTAGCAATTATATCTGTTTCTTTTCCCGTTACAAATGTAAAACATGGGATTCAGATTATGCTGAGATAAGCATAAAAAGAGTTTGCTTGTCTTTGACATCTCTTATCTAGATACTCCTACAAGTTTGCTTAGAGGAAAAATACATTTCCAATTCAATGAATGGCTGATTTTGTTGTTTGTAAAAAATGTAACTTTCTCCTTTGACTTTTATTCTAATGTGGCATAATACAGACTAACCAAAAATCCTACAGCTATTTCTGATTTTAGTGAATCATATCAATTTCATAAGTTTAGGTCTAGGTTCTAGAGGTTGTTTTAAGTTTTCGGTTACTTGAATATAATGGTAAAATGATATAAAATAAATGTATGCATTCTGTGTTGAATCTTGCCAGACCCACAACTGCTTGTTCATAGCAACTATGACAGGAGATAGGAAGCATCTTTTTGTGTTTATTTTAATAACTTGATTTGTAAAGGAACAGTTTTAAGGGCAAATCCTAAATGCTCTCTGTTTTGGTTTTCTATCACGTTATGCGAATGGCAGAGCTACTGAATTTAGACAATGTTTATAGCTGCCCTTCTTGCAATTATAACTGACAGCAAATTGAAGATTTTTTTAAAAAAAGAAACTAAAACTAAAACTATTGCATTAAATGAATAACACAATGATAACATAATGGTGCCTGAGGGCAATCTAACCCAGTCCATATAATAGCCATACTAAAAAAAATCACATTGATGATATAGCCAAACCTCAAACCTCAACCTATGCCTAAGGAAACATTGTCATTTTAAATTTCTTAGGAAATGAAAGCAGGGTTGAGGACAAATGAATCTGAAGGACCTGGTGTTCCAAAAGATAGGTGCTTTGACAGAGAAGGCATACTTCTTGCCACCCATTCCTCCAAGATAGCACATGTTTGATGAATCATGCCTACCCTGTCAATTCTACTAGAATGGACAGAAACAATTAGAAAATACACAATTCTTTTGGGCACAGTGGAAGACTACCAACCCTGGTTGCATTCCTTTTTGCTATCAACTCATTATTTCTATTTATATTGTGCATGTGTGAACAGGGATTATAAATAGGTCATTTCATTCCTTAATTAATAGTGTAGTAAACTTAAATTTGTTTTAAACATTTTAAAAGTTTATAATACATAGGAAAGATACTTAAGTAATCAAAAGGAAGTATAAGTATGCATCAAATAACAGATGACACCCTCCCACCTCCTTGAAGATGGTTGAAGATTGGTTCATCTTCTTGTCATCAAGGTTGTAAAGCTTTAAAACAAACAAAAATTGAAACAAATTTATCCATGTAAGATGAGAAAGAAACTTTAGGGAGAAAATAGAAAGAAAAAGACGTCACATCATAAGATGATCTTATTTTAGAAAAATAACTCTTCAGTTATTAAAGATGTTGATAAAAGGAGCCATCTGATGGCACAAAATGGAGGTAGAGTGGGAGCTTTATCCTTGCAAGGTTTGCACAACAATGACCTCTATGGTCTTTGAATGTGGAGAAGACGACAGATCAATTCTCCTACTTTTGTAATACCATACTAAACAGGTTATTCCTGGGAAGAAGGCCAGTCAGTAGGCCTTGCCCTTGAAAATGGGTAGTACTCACGGCATAGAAATTAGGATTGTGTGCTACCTCCTTCATTATTCTCTTTTTATGCTTTGCCTTGACCCAATTTATGATGTTTCCTTGTCCTCTTTCCTAGGAATTCCACGGCCTCCACACCCTCCAGATATATCTCCTTATTATCCGCTATCGCCAGGCACTGTAGGGCAAATTCCCCATCCGCTAGGATGGTTAGTACCACAGTAAGGAGTTCCATTTTCTTATTTTTTTATTTTTCATTTTGTATGTATAAGTGTATTTGTGGATATATACATAAAGGGGGATATTTATTATGGTTATTTCCTTTGCCTGAAATGTGCATTTTTAGTAAACATGTTTGCCAGCTGCCAATTTACGACACTAAGAAATCAATAATTTGGTCAATAAAGATTAAACATAGACATAGAATATTGAATAATAATGATGTGCAGCTTTTAATTTGTTTTAATTTCTGATTATTCATGAAATGTTTATTTCAAATGTTAGTACAAAGTATTGGAAATGAAATTTCCAGGATAGTTTAATGTTAACAGTTTTCTCATTTTAATAGTTATTTTTATGATTCTTAATACTTGTTTGTATTCATCCCTAAAGATACATTATTTTCATGCCTTGAACTATTTTTTTAATTTTTATAAAACATGTTTCAAACTTTAAGAGGAAGTTACATGACTGGGTAGGGCATATATTGATGAAAAAAACAAACTTTTAAAAATGTGTTAATAAAATGAAAATTAATCAATGATTCCAATTTTAATGTGCTTATTACCTTTTTTAAACTAATGACAATGTGAATAACATAAGAATTATTCAAGCAGAATTTTCAGTGTCTTACTTGGCAATAAACAAAACAAAAAAGGTTATCAAACATATTTTAAAAAAATAAATGTGTTTGGCATGTAAATAGTGTAACATATTTAGTGTAATTGTCTTCATAGCAAATAATTCTTAGCACGTACTTATTCCATTCCACTTACTGCAACATGCTCAAAATAAGAGAATCTCAATAAAACGTGCAAATCATTACATAATTTAGCTGATCAAATGCACTATACTATTTCAACATTTTTAGCATGTTTGGCTTTTGCTCATGAATTTTCTAATTTTTAGCTTTAAATGATCTTCATAGGAAACCTGTATTACATATCTATGTACATACATTCCTTTGCATATTAATAATGCCAATTATGCCAATTGTTGCATAAAATTATACAAATTATTATTAATGTGTTTTATTTTCACTAAGTAGAATGTTGTCAGCTGCTTTGCACAACAAATGGCTTTCACCAGGCATACCTCTATAAAGTTATTTATTATTTTATTTTGTGAAAGCCTACTTCTTGTCATTACGCAAGTTATTTTTATTTTATAGATGAAAAGTACTGTCCAGAGACTGAAGAAAATTAATGATTTTTATGCCAGAGAAAATTAACGAATGAAAAAAGCAATACATTTCTATTACAGTAGCAAGATTTTACAGTGTTATTTCATTAGCTACCTTTGTAGCATATATCTGCAGGAATCACTTTTGCAGAAAAAAGAAATAAATTAATATTTAACAGCTTTATCTCTGGTTCTATTTACATAAACCATATTATTATATTTCTACAACATTCATTGCAAAAAATCCTCAATACCAAATACTTTAAATATATAATTATTCTACTTATCTCTTTATGCTTTTTTTGACCAATTTACATTTAACAAACAAAGGACCCACTCCATTCCAAAAACAAATTGGATGTATTTAGGATATTAATAATACCAACAACAATAACAATACATTCCAGACAAAATCTTTTCCGTTCAGTTCAAACATTTGAAATACAGATAAAAAATAAAATAGCATAGACAAATAAACTTTAGTCAGAAAAATCTATGAAGCTTTCATAAGAATGCTGTTTGGTATGTTGCTGTATTTTTTAATTATTGTAATGAGGTATGATTGTCTATTGGTTACCCACAATACTTCTTGGGGACTCTCCCCTGGTAACTCTTGTCAACACTTGTTAATCTGACAAAAGGCTACAAATTAAGCTCTGTTAATTTAATGTTTTCTCACCGAGATCTAAATACCAAAAGAGGCCCAAAGCGCAACTGAAGTCCTTTGATTCACTGTACTTTATTTTGGTATAAATTTACATTCATTATTGTTTTCCTTTGGATGTGTAGCCCTCAATTAGTGTGATGGCTCCATTAAAGCAAGCAAGACTTCGCCTTTAATTATTACAACAAAACACCTAGTTTCAGCTTAGGGAGAGGGTCTCTATTGACATAAGCAGAGGTTATAAAATTTAATTAGCCATTCGTATCAGATTTATGGCATTCAAATTGTTCTGAGTTTCTTTCCTTTGATCTGTTGCTTTACAATCCCCAAGATTTTTGTTCCAATCAAATGAGAATAAAACTTACTGGGCAGAGAACTTTATTTTTTTTAAAAAAAAAATCCCCTATAATTGTTATTTTTAAAACTCATTAGCTTCCCTATCTTTCTAGGCAAGGTCAGCCAGTCTATCCAATCACAACTGGAGGATTCCGACATCCCTATCCCACTGCTTTAACCGTCAATGCTTCTATGTCAAGGTGAGTTCAAAACACCTGGGTCTAAGATATGGGACAACCGCTACTTCCATTTATTATTCGTTTTGAATAACAAAGCTTTGCTAAATCATATGCCTTAATTATTATACTCCCCAATTATTAATCTCCCCAATTAATATAAAAAACTATCCTCCATTGTTTTCCATTTTAAAAAACTCCATCATATATAATGAAATACTATGATTAGAAGTGAATTTGTTTTAACTGATAGCTACAGTAACTGGAGGAAAGCAGTTTACTAATTCTAGGATTTTAAGAAGCCAGGAGCTTATGCTCTTACACATTTTGTTTTCCCAATGGCCTCTTCCTTCTAACATGAGCAATCTACTTATTGTGCTGTTAGAGGGGTGTTAAAATTTCTCCTCATTCCCAAATATTTTTACTTCAGATAAAAAGACCCACCTGATCTTCTAATGATTAAGAGATACATATTTATTTTCTTTTCCCCAAACTCCAATTAATTCCACTCAATTTTCCAAGAGATGATAGTTTATTTACAAACTGCTTGGCAGGACTATGTTTAAGTAATCACTAATTGCTCCTAATGATAGTTTTATTTTCTGTTCATCTGATTTTCAGTCCAGTTAATTAAATCGGTGGAGGTTTAGACTTTCCTGATGGGCTGAATCAGCTAATCTATTTTGTTGATGGCTCATAATTGAATTAGCATGTATTACATAGCAAGGATCTAGATTCAACCTCATGTCTCTGAAGGGTAGACAGGAGAAGTCTTAAAAATAGCAGGGATTTGAAGAAGTAGAAAGGAAGCTTCTTGGCCAATGGAAAAAGTCAAATAAACAAATTCTATCTGCAAACACATTATTAAAATTCCATGCTCTGCTGTTATTTTGCTATTAATTTTGTATATGTGTAAAAAATAAGCAGGGTCTGGAAAGATGTCATCGACTTCAGTTTAATTGTTATCAGTGAGGTTGTTCTATTTATTTTGTTTAGTTTTTCTCAAGAGAGGGAAACGTGAGAGAAAGGGGGACAATATATTCCTCAGCTACGCCTTTATGAAAGAGAGCTAGTTAGAAGGGGTATACAGCAAACCAAATACATTATTGTGATAAGGGGATGACAGAAGTACAAGTCTATTATACTTACAACAGTTATAAGAATTGTATGCTCCTTGCCCTACTCTGGCACATCCTTTGATATTCATTCTATTCAGCAGCAGGGCCAGGACTTCTCAGAATTAAGTGATGGGTCATTATACTTTAAACACCACGGAGAAGCCTAGATTGGCAATTAAACAGCACTTGCTGACACTCGCTTGTGCCACTCCGTGACCCCCTTTAGATTGAGATGTTGAAGCTCGGGGCCCTCAGCCTGCTAAATTGGTCGTAGGCACTTCTCCTGACGAGGGCTGGCTCTGAAATCTGCCGGCTTCAAAGAGAGCAAGATCATGTATAAAGCATAATGTGGGTGCACCATGGTTCAAGAAAATAAAATAAAATAAAATGAGGCAGGAATAGATGAAATGTTACAAGTGCAAGGGGAAAATGAGAGGATAATGACAAACCCAATGCAACTCAAAGCAGAATAGTTGCATGGAAAAATGCATCCCACTGCTTGTGCATAAAATCAAGGCAGGCAGATGACATCCAGTTAACAGAAACATGTCAACAGTGAAATAAAGTGAGAGTGAATAAGAGAGATAAGCCCCTGAGACAGCCGGGAACAAAAAATTAGTTGTCCTTAACAAGTTACAGCTCATCATTATATTCTGGCTTGGAGCCATAAAAGCAGACATGGTATATAATGAGCTACTTAGAATTTTTACAGTGTTTATTGCAATTCGGATAGATGCTGGCCTACCAGAAGAGAGTCAAAGACATAGGATCTCACTCTGTCTTATGGTCTTATATAATGTATAGAGTACTATTCCTTATATACGGAGGAACTCAAAGAGATATAAAGCAAAAATCCATATGTACATAGTGGCAGGTGTATCAGATTATTATTATTATTATTATTATTATTATTATTATTATTATTAATTATTTATTGTATTTCTATACCGCCCCCTCTCCCCGTGGGGACTCGAGGCGGTGTACAGGTAAACTTTAAAAACCATATAAAACATATTAAATACAAGCTAAAATATTAATTAAACCAACCCTGTACCAAACATAAAAATTAAAACCCATAAAATC
>JAPKID020002451.1:0-13313 GCA_026931265.2 Tropidonophis doriae | reverse complement strand
AATAAATAAATAAATAAATAAGTAAGTAAGTAAGTAAGTAAGTAAGTAAGTAAGTAAGTAAGTAAGTAAGTAAATATGTACATAAAAAACTTATTAAACAAAAAGAGCCTAAAGTTTGTGTAGAAAGAAGCAGCATACAAATGCAGAACTTTAATTGCTGAACAAATAGCAAAATATAGACTGATCCGCTTTGCATTTTGGAACCCTACTCTGTCAAACAGAGACTAGATTCAAATATAATGCTAAGCCATGGCTTGCTTAAGCATAGCTTACTCAATAAAGTTCTGTGTTCATATCACATGCTTAGATAAAAGGAAATATAAACAAAGTATACATTAAGAACTTAGTATGATTTTGGGACCAGTCAGAAAGCTGCAGTATTTTTTTTAACCTCAATTGCTAATGCTACAGCAAAGCTAAATTGACAGTATGAATGGAAGAGCAAAAATAAATTTTCACTTCTCAACTAGATTAACAAAGGCAAATAACTGGCCTTGCAGCTCCTTCCATTGATCTCCTATCCCAGCAAAATTGCTGTTTAAATACTTTAGTTTCCTACTTAATCCCCTTTTTAAAGTTGTCTAAATTGGCTGCTTCCCATTCTAACTTTAACTTGTGTGAATAGACCTTAGCTACTACTTAATATATTTTCAATGAACGACAACCTCCAAATCTTTTCCTAATTAGCCACCATCAGCATCTATGTAAAATCAGAATTACCAAACCTCCTCATTCTACATCTTATTTGTTGTTTATCTTCCTGTTTATTCTGCAGACAGCAATGATTTAAACTTCTCCACAATGTTTTTATCAGTTTGTTTTAACCATTGTGAATAATCTGCTTCAATCCAAAACTTGGCCACTGATCTCTTTTAACTTTAGACAGTCTCTTTCCTCTGACTGCCAAATTGGTTTCTTCCCACAAGGCACTCCTGTGCTGAGTTGCCAACTCTTGGTTATATGGCACTCCTTGGTCATATTAATTGACGATGCCATTTCCCGCTAAAGTGAAGATTTGTGTTTTTACAATGAATTAGAAGGAGAAATGGCCTTAAGTGTCCCAGTACTTACTTGGATTTAGCCTAAAGCTGACTTGGCCTTTCCATGCAGTGAATATCACTACTTGAACACAAATGTTAAAATAAAAGGAATAATATCAGCAGAAACCACTAAAAATATTACTAACACAATAAAAATTTAAATAAAAGAAAGATATTCATTTGATGGAATATATGGAACAGACATCAGGCAACTTTCTATAAGGAATGGGTTTTATAGATGAGAAAAAGCAACCTACATAACAGAAATTATTAGTTTAGCTACAGAATCAAAAAACCAGTGACTATTTTAAGGTACCAAGTACTTACATTTTAAAGTTTCTCCAGCATATGGAATATGCAATTTAAATCGATCACAGCTGGGTCCAAGGGTTAAAGATGTACATCTACAATAAAAAAAAACTAATCTGAGTTTTTATGAAGATTATAGGTGCTACTCATATTGCAGTTACATAAAATTAGCTATACAAAGTATCATATATTAAGAACTTTAACCGTGTTTTAAATGTTTTCTACTATTACATATGTGACTTGGTTTGGGCGATGAAAAGGTGGGGGTACAAGTTGGCAAGTTGTACAAAGCAAAATATTGTAGGATGAGCCCAAATGCTCAAAAGTATTCAAGTAACTGCAATTTCCGCTTCAAAAGGTCTCCCCATCTCTAGTATGTGCACAGTCAAAATTTCTGGTGAGATTGCTAAGGCAAGCACACTCACAATGCATAACTAGACATTTTCTTTAAAGAAGTGTTGCTGGCTGTTCCAGAGGATGCAGCTGTTTTAATACTTGAGGAAGTTCATTTATTTCACAACACATCTCTTTCAAATGCTCTCCATAACCCACAAATTGCAAATAGGCAAACTATTTCATACACTATATTTTTTATTTTTGCTTATTTCATGTTCCACAATAATGTATATATTATTACATTCATCATCACCATTTTATTATTTCAGATTTTACAACAATAGCAATGTACACTAGCTCAAATAAGTATGATTACTTTATAAAGTTGGCAGACAGGTTTGTTGTGTCTTTGAGCTTAAACTCACAAAATATTCAAGCAAACATTCTTAGAATTCTAAACATAGATTTGTTAAACATTAGGTTTTTTTTATAAATAGTAATACCTTATTAATAAAAGATTGGTTATAAACCAATACTATACTTTTATACATTGGAAGCCTCTATATAATCCAAGTTAGGCTTGATTAGCCTATTCTCTTTCACTCACAAAGTTATGAAGACTGCAATCCTACATTTTTCCCTTATTGAATAAAAAAGATTATTTTTCTGAGACATTCTGAAGATTCTGCTTTATGAACTAAGAGGAAACACCTAACATTAATGCCACAGTGCTGCAACAGAAGCCTCTGGGAATAGCCAATATCTTGCTTAATGCTATGCAGCCTCTGTATGTTTCCAGGCTACTAAAGGTCTCCAACCTTTGCAATTTTAAGTGTGAAGGACTTCAGCTCCCAGACTTCTCCATCCAGCAAAGCTGTACTAAATGATTGTGGAGATTTGGCAGTGAAGGCACAATCCAAATCAAAGAGTAAGTAGCCTACGACTTCAAGGAACAATTGCAGTACAGCGCTTGAAACTTATAATGCATTATTAAATAGAAAATTTCACTTTTAGCTTTTCCTCAACACAATTATTTATATTGTGTGCTCAAATTTATGAAGACATCAGATTTTACATCATTTTTTTCTTGCTTTAGGCTGCATTCTGATGAATCCTAACCCCTTTCCTAATAATAACAAATATTACCTATTAATATTTCATTTTTTCTGTAGAGTTTTGACCATGTGACATATAGTAAATCCAAATTATTGTTAACATTTCTATGACTTGGTTGCAGAGTCAAAGGTTTTTGTCTATTTCACACAGACAAGCCATCAATGCTTGTGGTGCCAAGGGATTTTGTTGTTCAGGTAATTTTTCACAGAATCTGACAGTGATTAAGGCTGAGCGGAAGTGATTGATTCAGGGTCGTCCATGTGTCTAAAGAAGGACTAGAACTTCAGTTTCCCCAATCCTAGCACCTTAACCATTACACCACACTAGGTGTCCACATGAATCCAAGGAGACTTTTGAATGTAAAAAAAAATATTTTGTGTTTTGCAAGTATTTCTTTTTTGTCTACTGCTCAAAATCAAATGGAAAAGGATATATCTGATATTATAATATAAGACATATTTAATAACAGCAATCTTAAAAGCAACACTAAGTATTTTTTGAGGCTGTTAAAGTCTGCTTTCTAAAATATTTTACTACTCTAAAGTGAAAGCTGACTGCATACACAGTTGCATTTCACCCAATTATTTCGGTTTGAGGAAGCTTCACAAGAGATTTGAAAAATGACTATTATCTGAACAATAAAAGACCCTCTCACAAAAATTACCCAAATATCTGCAAGGAGCTACAAAAAGTTCCAAGAATAAGGAAAAATATTAATAATGAGGTAATTTTAGCATTTGTATGCCAAGAAGAAATATGTGACATATATTATCTATGCCTTTCCTGGTTATATACAACACATAAAAAAACCGTCTCTTGACTGTTTTTGTTATGCTAGCATCTGAAGAAGAATTATCAGCTTTTATTTACCACAAAAAGAGCAAGGGTTTTCCAGGACAAAATTTCTTGACAGGAGTCTATCAATATTATTTACGAGTTTTCAATTCATTACCAAAGCAATTCAAACAGGAAAGTCTCTATTTTTTAAATCCTAAGCAGTATAGATATCTAAAGAATCTTCTATTGGTAAAGATTTTCCAGAATAGATCTTATTCAGTATCCCAATACAATTGGAAAGCATTCTGAGTCATTATCTGTAAAATAATTCTTTCCATAATGGAACCTAGAGTTAAAACGTATTGCAGGTTCCTTCTTTGCTCATTTTTATAAATTCTGTCTAAATGTTAATATTGAGATCTTTATTTTACTAGGATATTAATCTACTTTCTGGATTTAATACTTCTAACCTGTTCTTTCTATGAATATATCAAATCAACCCTATATTGTGCTCTTTATTTACCCTATGAGCCTTAGTAGCCAATTTGACTCCCCATAATTGAATTAATAAGCAAATTATAAGTTTCTCAACACCTTATATGAACTAAAGCTACCATAGTGAATGTGCTTATTGTATTATGAGAACCTTGTTTATTTATTGCCTAAAGCAGTTGTAGTCAATCTGATCCCTACCGCCCACTAGTGGGCGTTCCAGCTTTCATGGTGGGCGGAAGGGGTTTCGTGCGATACTGAAGCACTTCCCTTTTTTAAATTTAACTGACTTCCCTACTTTATAAAATCACCATTACTGTGGAACCGGTGGATGGTAAGAAAATTGTACTACTAACAGAGACACAAAAGTAGGCGGTAGGTATAAAAAGGTTAACTACCCCTGGCCTAAAGCATAAAAATGACAGTTATCAGATCATACAAGACAAGAAGTATTGACAAAATATTATTTGTAGCATTTGTTTCACAGCAATGACACAGTTATTTTTAGTTTTACCTCTAGTTTTTCAGCGGAAGCAATTAGAACCATTCATTTAGTGACTGTTCAAAGTTACAACAGTACTGAAAAAAAATGACCTACAGCTAGTTTCATGACAGTCACTGGCATCTATTTATGATGGTTACAGCATTCCAGAATTATGTGATTGGCATTTGTGTGATTCCTTCAATAAGCAAAGTCAACATAGAAGTCTGGATTCACTTAACGATTTCGGGATTCATTTAATTGATTTATTTGTTTAACAACCAAGGCAAAAAAAGAGATATAATTGGGCACTTAACAACTGCCTTGCTTAACAATAGAAATTCTGGTCTCAATTTTGGTCATATATCAAGGACTACTTGTATTACAATACAGTTTATGGACAGTCCATCAATTACCAATCATGCAAACCAAGTTACAACTACTATTCCTTTTAGGTTTCAAGTTTTATTCAGGTGGAGAAACAATGTTAATTGATTATTGGAAACTGCCACATACCAAATCAGACTATTCATTGTGAAGATTGACTGAAAACTACTCTACGGTTACACAGTAGGGTTTTTCCCAATTCTATTGAAAGAATCAAGAGACCAAACGTGGCACTCCTATGTAGGAGCAGCAACATAAGATGTTCATCACAAAGTGGAAGACCTGTTTTTACTTGTTCCATATACCACTCCACTTACCTTTGAACAATTCTTGGTTAAAGCAAAATATTTGGGCTTTGTACATTAACCATGACCCAAACTAAAAATACCACCAACATTTGTCTTTTCTATTACGGATGAAAAAATGTTCAGTTCTAGTGACCAGATAAGCATTTAATCAATAAAATCCAACAATTCAGTTTCTTCTCCTTTGTAGAACTTACTAAGGAAAGACAGCAGAAGCCATAGCTGAAAGGTGCTGTACTTATTCACAAAGAAAATATTCACCACATGTGCCTTTCTACCAGTGGTGGATTCTGGATCCCATTCCAACCGGTACGGTTAGAATGGGCGCGGTATCACCCACATGGACACGTGCTGCACGCATCCATTGTAGCTGCTGGCAACGCTTCCGCAAGGCTCTGCAACACTCCAGCTGCTCGGCAGAGCATCACGCAGGTGCTGTATCGGCTATGACATGTGGAAACGCAGAACCTTTAAAACAAGATAAGGAGCTTCGGTGGGCGGGTGGGCCCTCTGGAGCACCGTACAGGAATGGTATCCGGCTCTGGTATACCTGTATCGGGGCGTACCGCATGCAACCCACTACTGCTCGCTACCATTCTCTCAAGTCCTTGACCATATAAGTCTGCAAACTTTCACAAACTATAAAATTTAGGAGATGATGGGTATTATCACATAACTATTAGCACAATTATATCTTTGAACAGGAGCACTTAAAAATAGGAACTCTTCCAATTTTTTTTTGAGAAATGCTATTAACCATGCTCAATAAACCTTTATAGAATCCAAAAAGAATAATTTTACTTCCCACTTAATTAAATATCAAGCTTGTGTATTAAGTTAGTTGCGAGTATCTCAGAATTTAAATCTCAATTTTGGGACTCAGCCCCATCATTCTATGTGCCTGGTATGACCTTGGTTGGATAATTTCCATTTTGCTCTAGCTATATGCCAAAGCAATCATGAGACTTTATTCAGTTTATCAATTCGTACTCAAATAAGACATATGCAAAACTATGCTAATCACAGACTGAGAGTGCAATTTGAGTTAAGTAACATATGACATTTGGAATATGACCAAATCGGAGCATCTGCAGGGGTCTACACAAATCAATTTTAACATGATATATAGAATAAGCCAATAGATCAGCGCTAGATAGATTAAATTCAAGCTTCCCTTCAGCTATGGAAGTTTATTAGGTGAGTAACTTTCAGCTTTTCATTCTCTCTCAACCCAACATACTTCATAAGGTTATTGCTCTGCAGAAAAATGGGGAAATGGTTTGATGTGTACACCAGCAGAAACCCAAACAGATAGGCAGGTAGGTGGGCGGCCAGACCAAGCTTTGAGAAAGTATTCACCCAATATTAAAACAACTGGTCACCTAAAATAATTCCTACTTTATTCTAGTGAGAAAGTGGAACATGATAATGAGACAATATGCTCAACATTGTAACTTGTAAAAAATAAAATACTTGGAATGACTGATGAAAACTAATTTCATTCTTAAGTGTTTTTGCACAAACCAAAAAATCTTTGCAAATATGAAAAATAAATCAGAAAGAGCTTTTTTTTCAAACATATGAAAAACATTAAAAGTGTTTAAAGATATTTGAAAACCAGCTCTCTGAATAACACCACAAAGTCATAACTTGAATTTATGACAAGATAACTTACCCAGATTTCAGATCAGTAATTCTTAAACAGTTAGTTGCATCCAATCCCACTTTTCCATTTCTGACCACATTGGAAATCAAAGGAGAAAGTGATGGAGAAATTCTGTTTAAGGCAACTTCAGGAGACATATTATTTGTAAGTTATATTCAATTCTGTAAATAAAATAAGGAAGGGAAAGAAAAAAAAAGAGCAATTCCATTTCTATATATCTTTACATTTTAAGAATTTGAAAGACCTCACCAACCGACAAAGGATAAAGGCAAAAAAACTAAAGTAAAGAATAAAAAAAATCAGACAGTTTATGAAAAACTGCAGTAAAAAAGTAGGAGCAAAGCCATTTAGAAAGATAAAAATGATATTTGGACAAACATTCACCTAAATATACCCTACATGGTCTCTTTAAAATACACATTCAAACATATGGTTTGCTCATTTTGTCCATTAGTTAATTCTGATGGACAATGCAACTTGTGATCTTCAAATATGACCACAATTTGCTATTAACTTAATAAACCTTTCAGGCTTATTGCTTGCCAAGAGAGGATCAAATGTTTGGCAGACAAAATATATGGATGGTTCAGCATTTTGCAAGTTGTTCAGGCCATAAAAATGTGTTCAATAAAGTAAATAAAATTTAGCACTAAACTTTAAACAACATTCTTCAAATTTATCTTACACTGAACTCAACAATCACCAGCACATTTAGAAAGGCTCAATTTTGCCCATTTTTCAACTTGGCAAGAGAAAGCTTAAATAATGAAATTCATATTGTATTTGATATGGGTTATGATGCATTTATTCTAATTATTCAAATAAAATGATCAAAACTGGGATAAAATAAACAGCAAATTTATCATGTTTTTCCTTTTATAAAACTGTTATATATGGGCCCATATGAAATATTATAGGCAGCTCATTAATTATATGCTTATGAATAAAAAATTCATGAAATGCATGTAACGTAGATAGTTGTTGGCAGTCATTTATTGAAGAACATTTTACATCCTACCTTTTAAAACAGACGCCCACTATGATAAATTATTTTCATGTGACTTGCAGGACCCAATGTCCTTAAACATACCTTTCATTAAAAAAAAACTTTAGTCAATCTACAGACAGGTAGACTACAACTTATAACCATAATTGAGCTCAAAGTTACAATTGTAAGTTGTGCTGATGTTTAAGTGGGTTACCACATGACCATTTTTAATTTTATTTTAATTTTAGTGATTGTTAAGTGAACCCACTGTACCTAATTGGAGGGTTTTTGTGGAAATTTAAAGTAAACTCTAGTTTCTGGCAAAGAAAGGTCATAAATCAGTCATGTTACCATAGTGTACTTCAAATTGCCATAATGTGAATCGGTTGCCAAGTGCCCGAAATGCGATTATGTGATTTTGAGAGAGGGTGGTCAGAACTTAGAAACTGGGTCATAAGTAGCTCTTAGAAGGTCCAGTGGCGCTTTGAACATTTGCTGAGTGATAGATTGTAAATTAAGAAGTACTTGTACTGCTAACGTTGATTCATGGATCATTAAGGATTCCTTTTTAATACTGATGTGATAAGTTATTAAACTTGGAATACCAAGTTTACCCATTAACTTTGTATTTTCTTCCCAGAATGTTCATAGCTGTATGAAATCTAATAAAGACAACAAAGGACTGTGGCTTTTTCTATTCCATCCCCACTATGTCACCCTTAGAAGTGCACCCAAAGAATCTTATTAATCCAGGAAAGATTTAGAAGTTGGACAGTAAATTGAATAGAGGATATTTTACTTAGGGGGAAGAACTAATATCCAACCAGATTTCACATTTAAGTAAAACTATTGCACAAAAAATATATTTCTCAAGTATTCCAAAGCCAATAAGCAACCTAATACTAAAAATGAAGACTGAATGCATACAGGTGGAGGATTACAATTGAGGCCTCTGAAAATGGAAATCCAGATTCAAATCCATCCACATCCATAAAAGTTCCCTGGAGGGTATTCCTTTAATTAAATGATTATTTAATTTAATTAATAGAAATTTGTTTAGGTGCATGACAATATAAAAACATAGTTAAATGACCATGGTAACTTACAAAATTGATCCAAAGCTAATAAGCAGCCTAACAGTAAAAATTGGAGAGCCATTATGGTGTTGGACTAGATTCTAGAAGGTTCTAGCACATCTTCCAACTGTGGAAGCCCAATAGCCAACTCTGGGTCAATTATAACATTTCAGCCCAACTTATTTTGAAGGGCTGCTGTTATGGAGAACACTATGTATGTTCTGTATGAAGGGAAAGATATATAGCTAATAAATAAATTAGCTAATAATCATATGATATGCAGTCTTTCCTAAAAGATCTTCTGGAATTTACTAGTCTTCATTACTTTCTAGAAGGCTATCACCGAGGGGGCATCTACAGGCTCTTCCACAATCTAGGCACTTTTTAATGGTGCCTTCCCTATCATCTTGCGACGGGGATATCATGAACAGTATTTCCTGGAAGATTTTTCTTAAAGGGCCAAAACTCTGGTTGGATTAGATGATCCTGAAGTTCAGGAGCATCCTTCAGCTCAAGCCACTTCACAGAACTGTTGTTCTGGGAGGGAAAAAAGGGGGGGATTGAGTGACATTTGCCTACTCAAAACATCTAAAGGAAAAGTATATTAGAAAAGTATAATATATGTGCCCTCAAGTGGTCTTTGACTCCTAGTGGCTACATTCTCCATGATGAATGACATATCAAACAAGATGCAGCTGGCTCCCGAATTTATCTGTTAGTCACTGGTCATCAATTTACACCTTTGCCTGTAGCAAATACGAAAAGAAACAAGGCTCAACATTAATAAACATCTGCAAAGTGTTAGGGTTTCGGTTTAATGAGCTTCACCAATGGTAATGGAGCAATCATTCCGAGCACTACTCAGCACAAGGCAGAAGCATAAACATCAATGCTTGAAAGGGTGTGTGTGTGTATGCACCCGATTTCTTTAAAGGGGGAGTTAATGCAAGAATGAAAGCTCCGATTTCCACCGCAGGAACTCCTACAATTGACGCCGAGTCCCATAGTAAGGAAGATCGGGCGCAAGGAAAGAGCAGGTGACACAGACACCCAGCCCGCCTGGAACCGGGCTCGGCTTCCTCCCTCAACCACCACCGAGACTTTAAGGGACACCTGCAGAACCATCAGAAGAAGCGCTTACAAACCCCCGAAATTGCGCCGGCCGCTCTCCCTGTCCCTCGCGCCTCGGGCGCCTGCGCGGATCCGCCCACCTGAAGCCTGGCACGCTACAGAACGTTACGTGCTCGCCGCGAGCTGCCTGCAGACGCTCAAGCCCCTCTTCCTCCAAAAACGAAGGAAAGGAGAGGAAAGGAAAAGCGGGCCTAATGAGTTCATAGGTGGCCTTGCACGCGCCTGACTGAATACGGTCTTTATAAACCGCGAGGGGCGATGGGGCGGCCAGATTCTGTAGCGACTATCGGTCTCGTCCGTAGTTAGCATGAAAACGCGGTTAAAAAAAGGGCGATCAGGCATTAAAGGGGCAGCCTAGTAGAAGGACCCCCGCAGATAAAGCGGGCCGGTAAAGAGCGGATAATGTTGATAGCGGCTGGAGGAGAGGCAGGTTAAAGGTCACGTGGTGGAGAGAAAAAGTTTCTTGTAGTGATTTCTTGCTCCGTTCTCAGCATGGTAGTTGCAGAAATCGTCGTGGTGGGATCCTGTATGACTGATCTAGTGAGGTTAGTATTGCACGGGAGGCCCTACTTTCCCCCCCCAACTCAGGAGTCTCCAAACTTGGCACCTTTAAGACCTGTGGACTTCAACTACCAGAATTCCCCAGTTAGTGGGCTGTGGAATTCTGGGAGTTGAAGTCCACAGGTTTTAAAGATGCAAAGCTGGGGGAGCCCTGTCCTAACTCCAAACAAATAAATCAAGTCTTCCATTTACATTTAAAGAAAAGGTTTGGATCCACATGTCCTCAAACCCTTCAGTTCTCTTTGTGAAGTTTCAGGTCGTATATTCACTCTCCAAACATTTATTATATGAAACTAATAAATACTATTTTAACTAATAGCATTTATGAATTAATAATAACGCTAGATTGTTAACCTCACTTCCTGGGATTCAGTATGGACCACTTATTGAAAAACCTGTTATACTAATTCTAATAATTAGTATAACAGAACCTGTTGTAAGACTAAAATACCAATGTAAAATAGTAGCATATTGCAAACTATTAGGCACTATATTTTAAGAAATTCATGAAGAAACGTACATCAAAAACATGTCTTGTGCAAATCAACTTTTTAATTCAGTCCTAGATTTTCAGATCAGAAATTTTCATCTCTTTACACAAAATATAGAATCAAATGAGTATGTTTATGTTTTTATTAAAAATAATATTCATTTATTTGGGGGGAGATTTATTTCTAATTATGCTTGAGATATACAGTACAACTTGCTCTTTAAAGTTGTTGAAGCTTTGGAGCAAATATATAAAAAATTTGATTTTACTTCCCCTCTTGCCTGAATTTCTTATTTCCTTAATGATTTAAGTAATGTTTTATTTTTATTACATATTATTAAATATCTGATTAACAGTCAGAAAGTCTTACTGTGTAACAAATTAACTCAGTAAGTAAACACAGCCCATGATTCCAGCTTGACTTCACTCTAAAATTTGTATATTCAGCACTGCAAGTCTTAAAGCACTCTGACAAATTGATTCTTTGGTGCTCTCTGAACTTAATTTTTTGATTGCAAACGTTTCATTACCAGACTAGGATTTAATTTGGATTTAATCTAGGATGCTATTTTCCCAGTTGAAATTATGGTTGAATCTGTCTATGTGTTGTGATTAAGGATTTTTCATCATGTCTTAGTTCAAATCCTAGTTGATGTCTATCAATGTGCTCTGCTAGTCTTCTGCCTGACTGTTCTACACAGTGGATATTTTGGCCCTTATATTGCATGTTGCAGATGACTTTTGTTTTCTTTTTGGCTATTGGGTCTTTGGGATTACTTAAAATGCTTTGGAGGGCTTTCGTTAGTTTGTGTGCTATTATGATGCTGTGTAGTTATAATAGCCTTTAGTAGTTTCTGAGTTGTTTTTGATTTGTAGAAGTGTTATTTTCATAGCTTGATTTGGTTGTTCTCCAGTGGGTTAAGTGGTTAGGCAATTTTTGACAAAGTGTGAAGATGTTGGAAGATGCTATCTAGGAGATTTAATTACATTTATTTTTTAAAAAAATGTATGGCTGCCCAATTTGCACTCAGTGACTCCAAGCAGCTTACAAAGATAAAACCTGATTCAAAAACAATAAACCCCCACTCTTCCAACAACAACTATCAGACCAACTCACTTTTTGGGCTCCATATTACTCTGAGGTCCCAGACCCATTGGCAAAATCATGTCTTCAGGGCATAATTGCAAAAGTGCATCAAATTGGGAGTCAATCTTATGTCTGCCAGGATGTTATTCTATAGGGAGGAAGTCACTATGGAGAAGACCCTTCTTCTTGGTCCTACTACTTTATGAGATGGGACTCATTGTATGCCTGCCTACTCTGGTGGGCCACGTAGACACAATTCTTCACATAACCTTTTTCTGGTGTTTTAGGTTGCTATAGTGCATTTGTGCTGTCTGAATAATTTTCTTAAATAGTTCCTTTTCTGGGAGGTTGGGTTGTTACTTTAGTAATGGAGCACTTGGTTAGTGTGGATTATTTTTCAATAAGTTTGCATTTTTGCTGATGAAGATATCCAGGAAGAGTATTGTTGCTATTCAGGAAGGATAGAAGATAGAGTCTTGTTGTTGTTTTCCTCTTGATTTTATTCCTTTGAAGATTTTTTTTATGTACCTTCTCTAATTCTTTTTCATTATGACAAAGGTATCATTTAAATATCTGATCTACACTTTTGGTTGCATATGTGGGAGTACTATAGTTTCTAGTTGCTCTATTACATTTTCAGCTGTGAGTCTTGAGAGTGAACCCGAATATATAAATCTCTTTATATTGCTCACCACCAGTTAGGAGCAGAATATATAATGGAATGAAGAAAAATCTATAAACACAACATCAATATAGTTTCATGGGAAGGTGTATGAATCCCATGTTTATAGTAAATTGATAATAAACAGAAAAATAAGTATAAAAAAACACTTACCTGAGCCTAGAAAAGAAAAAAGCATCAGCTTAGAAAATCTTCTCCTTATGGTCAGAACCATAATAAATTGTGATGAACAGTGCAGTCCTCTATATTATCAAAGCATTGATTTCATTGGGGCTTATTTTCTGATTCATAAAGCAAGATCATCTGATATTTGCATTCCGATTCATTTTTGAGAAAATGTGCTGAATAATTATCACAAATACCCTTTCCTTCCTTCCTTCCTTCCTTCC
>JAPKID020002450.1:0-13313 GCA_026931265.2 Tropidonophis doriae | reverse complement strand
CTGACCATGTCCAGCCTCCAAAGGGCCTCCAGGGGATGGGGGGGACCATTTTTGCCCACCCCATGCTCCACGAAAGCTATGACCGCATGTGCAGTGCAGGGGTGGGATGGGGGTCATGTGTTTATATGCAGGGGGCATGGCACAAGGGGGCATTAAATTATGGGGGTGGGCATGGAAGTGTGTGCAATAGCGTGTGCCCGCATGCTTTTAGCACCCGAGGCGAAAAAGGTTCGCCATCACTGTAATAGATGAAAAGTGTAAAAAGGAAAAAAAAAAAAAGCACCCTCCTTGTAATCCAATTTACATTTAACCTTTTTGGTGCAATGGTTTCCCAGAGAGATCAAACCAAACTTCCCAGTTTAATCGGGCAGTTTGGAAGTAAGCAATGAAAACAAATGGGATGAGTTGAAGTTTTTCATTTTTGGAAGTGATGAGGCAAAAAGGTGCAACTGCGATCTCAAAATACTTCCTTAAATGATAGTAGCTGTCGTGCCGAGACGAAACAACAACAATAATAAACAAATCTAGCTTGTTTAGAAACCATACAAAGGCTGCTTTCTGAAAAGCAGAAAGCAGAATATTATTGTCCCCTTTCACTTGGCTACAGTTTGATTGTTCATTTTCCTTCGCATTAATTTATCGAAGGACACTTGCCTAAATTACTTTCTGTCTCTCTGGAAAGCCTTTGATCTTGGTGACAGTTTGACTGCATTAGGGAGAGCCTATTGGTTAATCCTTTGCTTAACTTGTCCTTTTGGGCACAGCCAGGGGTCTTTCCAGAGCTAATCTGTCAGCACAGTCTAAATCCTAATCAAACAAGGAGAAAGAGATGCTGTGAACTGTATTATAAGATGGAAAAAAAGTGCATTGTGGGATTGGCTGCTTTAAAGGAAAGATTTAAGGCTCCTTGAGTAGCCGTCTTCCATGGAGTTCCTTGGCATTTTCCCTTTTGCATTTTTAAAAGCATAATTGGGCAGGATAGCAGAGTCTTTTGGGAGGGGGCCATGTCGCTATTATCAACAGTCAAGAATACCTTTCATCTTTGAAAAACCAGGAATGGAAAAGACCTACACGAGATTCTGAAGGGTGAAGGTGAAGAAAACACTATAAAGAGGAAAAATTAAGATAAAAATCAGCGTCTTTAATCTTTCCTCTCTGCCATACTTGATCGTGCTTTAAAAAACGCAGAGGGGGGGAAAACGTCCACCAGGATTTGGTACAATGTTTAGTTTAAATCTTCAAAGTCTTGTGGTTTGAAACTCTGGCCGTGGCTGGTCTCCTAAAATACCTGCTCTTTGTACATTATTTCCCCAAAGGCAAGTAATTCTGAATTAATTGTAGGTTGTCATCTGTGATTCATCGCTAAATATTCAAATCCCAAACTCCAGACTGGAACAGCGTGGTTCAAGAATATACTTCCTTCAGATGCTCTCGTCCAATTTTCTCTACAAGTCAGAATGTAATCAGCAATAGGATAAATAATATGAAAAAATAAACTTGTTTATTATATATACCTCATTCCCTTCCTCCACCTTTTGAAATTAAAATCAGGCAGAGGGAAGGCAATAAGATGAAAGGAAGCATGACAGCCAAAAAAAAAATCATTTAATTTTATTTATTTTGTCAAGCATGTATAAGATAACGGATACAAGAATAAACATGATTATGAATACAGGAAATAGATATGAATAAGTGGGGACAGTAGGACATGAACAGTAGGTATGCTGGTGCGCTTATGCACTCCTCTTACAGACCTTTTAGGAATAGGGTGAGGTCAACAGTAGACAGTTTAAGCTTGAAGTTATGGGGATGTGGGGATGAAACCACAGAGTCAGGTAGAGCATTCCAGGCATTGACCACTCTGTTGCTGAAGTCATACTTTCTTCAATTGAGTTTGGAGCGGTGTACCTAAAGTTTGTATCTGTTGTCAGCTTGTGTGTTGTTGGGGCTGAAGCTGAAGTAGTCATTGACAGGTAGGACACTGCAGCAGATAAGGTCAGACCGAAGGCGGCGTAGTTCTAAGTTGTCTAAGCCTGAAATGTCAAGCCTGGTGACATAAGGGATTCTGTTGCGAGCAGCAGAGGACTCTTCTCATGAAATATCTCTGGACTCACTCAATTGTATTAATGTCTGATATGCCATATGGATTCCGGACAGATGAGCTGTATTCGAGAATAGGTCTAGCAAAAGTTTTCTATGCCCTAGTTTGCAATATAATATTACTGGAGAAGAAGATTAGGTTAACAACTCTTAATGCCTTTTTGGCAAGGCTGTTACAGAGAGCTCTGGCACTTTGATCATTAGAAATGAGTACTTCAAGGTCCTTGACAGAGTGAGGGTCATCCATGAAGTTGTATCTACCCAGTTTGTATTTGATGTTCTGACTTTATTTTGCCAATGTGTAAGATAGAGCATTTGTTGGTTGAGATTTGGATCATAGCATCAGATAATGCTAAAGTCCAAAGCCAGGCATCAGAACAGAGGTCCAAATCCTAAGGTAGATTCCAGGGTCCTTCTGAGAGCTGAGAGCTCATGGAATCATACTATCCAACTCTTAGTGATAGAATAGAATAAAAGAGTTGGAAGGGACCTTGCAGGTCTTCTAGTCCAACCCCCTGCTTAGGCAGGAAATCCTACATCCCATTTCAGACAAAGGGTTATCCAACATCTTCTTAAAAACATCCAGTATTGGAGCCTTCACACCTTCTGGAGGCAAGTTGTTCCACTGATTAATTGTTCTAACTGTCAGGAAATTTCTCCTTAGTTCTAAATTGCTTCTCTCCTTGACCAGTTTCCACCCATTGCTTCTTGTCCTCCCTTCAGGTGCTTTGGAGAATAGCTTGACTCCCTCTTCTTTGTGGCAGCCTCTGAGATATTGGAACATTGCTATCTTGTCTCCCCTAGTCCATCTTTTTATTAAAGTAGACACACCCAGTTCCAGCAACTGTTCTTCATGTTTTAGCCTCCAGTCATCTTTGTTGTTGTTCTCTGCACTCTTTCCAGAGTCTCCACATCTTTTTTACATTGTGGTGACCAAAGCTGGATGCAGAATTCCAAATGTGGCCTTACCAAGGCATTATAAAGTGGCATTAACACTTCACGTGATCTTGATTCTATCCCTCTGTTAACACAGCCTAGAACTACTTCTGAATGAGATTTTTCTTATAAGAAGACCTCTTTCTTAGTCACATGCTTGGTCTGAGTTCTTGTATGACTGTTCTCTCCTTGGAGGTTTAGCAGAGCTATGGTCTCTTTTTTCTGAATGTTATCTGCCTTATGTAATTCAGATCTCGGCTGATACCTCCACAGCCTCCGGTTCAGCCCATGCTGTTGGTGAGCTGGCTCCTTCAGATTATTTTCCAGACTGTTACTCTCTTGATGAGACCTGACATAAAGTCATATCCAATCAGGGACGGCAGCCAAATGCATATCTGATCTGATCAAGTGACTTTGGTTTTGTAAATATTAACACATTTCCACTCCTTTCCTTTCCCAAACTTGCTGACTCCGAAACCCCGAAATGCACAGATTTTTTTTAATTCTAACTAAAGCTTTGTGCGATCATTCCAAAGTTCTATCCAAAATCATTCTGGTGCATTTTGTTCCGTTACAAATGGGATCGTTCTGATTTCAGAAATTTGATATTTGAAGCTTCTCTGTGCAGGAAAATCTAAAAATGCCTCTCTTTCCTCCTGCAGTTCCAATTGGGCTACAGTATAAATAATGTTCAGTTATTCAAGGCAATGGGAACAACTGTGAGAGGGATACATGTTTCTAAAGTCTTTACAGGAAAATTAGACAATAGAAAGAGCTATTCTACTTTTGAGTGATTGCTCACGTTAACCATGAAATAAGTTTTACTTTAGCCATAGAAGCCAGCTGGCTGACTTTGGTCCAATCACCAGGAGACAGTGAATTCTAGTCCTGCCTTACTCATTGAAGGTAGCTGGGTGACATTGGGCCAATCGCTATGAGAGGATGAGTTCCAGTCCCATCTTACCCATTAAAGACAGCTGGCTGACTTTGGGCCAATCACCAGGAGACAGTGAATTCTAGTCCTGCCTTACCCATTGAAGGCAGCTGGGTGACTTTGGTCCAATCACCAGGAGAGGGTGAGTTCTAGTCCCACCTTAGGTATGAAAATCAGCTGGGTGACTTTGGGCCAGTCACTAAGAGACAGTGAATTCTAGTCCTGCCTTAGGCATGAAAGCTGGCTGGGTGATTTTGGACCAATCACTAGGAGATGATGGGTTCTAGTCCCACCTTAGCCATGGAAGCCAACTGGGTGACTTTGGGCCAATCACACATTCTCAACCCAACCTGTCTCACAGGGTTGTTGTGGGAAAAAAGGAGGAAGACAGTGTGTTTAATATGTTCACCACCTTGAGATATTTGTAAAAAATAATGAAAATAGGATACAAATAAATAACAATACAGATAGAAATTTAATAGTTGCTACTGAGTAATTGATAATCTTTCTTAAATATTGAATATAATATTATTGGAACAGCTGTGCGTGTGTATGTGTATTTGTACACATGCATGTGTGCTGAATTGAATAAAAATGTATCTTTCACCAATGTCATCAGTTTTAATTTTCAAATTGTTTGGCTTATTTATTGCTTTGATTCACTGTACTATTGATAATTATAATAATTAATCAACTTGCCTCCAGAAGTTGTGAATCCTCCAACACTTTAAGTTTTTAAGAAGACATTGGACAACCATTTGTCTGAAATGGTAGAGGGTTTCCTGCCTGAGCAGAGGGTTGGACTAGAAGATCTCCAAGGTCCCTTCCAACTCAGTCATTCTGTTACCATTTCTTTGGAGGCACTTATATAATATAGTGCTATTAAGGAAAAATAGGATTATATTTAGGAGATTATTTGCGAAAAAAGAGTAGTTTTATCTAGGTGAATCTAGGTACAGAGGCATGCAATTTCAGTAATGGGTAGGAAGTTTGGCATGCCATAACTTGTAAGATTAGTCAGTATTAAATCAAGAGAAAAAAATGTTGCTATAATAGTTAAGAGCTTCTGAATGGTGCTCATTATGTGCAGCCCGCCGAATAATGCTTGCAAAAATTAATTTTTCTCCATGAAACGTCCTTTGAGGAAAGAAAGGCATTTGGAAGAATAAAGAATATTTACTTATTTATTAGATGTATATGCTTCCCGTCTTGTCTAAGTTGACTCTGAGTGGTTTACAAATATTAAAACTAGTAAACATTAAAATGATAAAGCAATAAACAACAACAATAATGATAACAGTTACTTTTACCCTGGGGTGGGATTGAAAATTTTTAGCAACTGGTTCTCTGCCCGGTTGCTGGGTGGGCGTGGTCATGGGGGCATGGCCTAGTTGGCTTCCTCCACTGGGGGGGGGGGCATTTGCACCCTCCACAGACTTTGGAGGCTTTTTTTCAAGCCTCCGGGAGGACATTTTTTTCTGAAGGCCCTCTGGAGGCCAGACACAAACCCATTTCCGGACTTCTGGTACTCCTGGTAGGCCCATTTTTCGCCCTCTGGAGGCTTTTGTTGAGCCACCAGGAGGGTAAAGACAGCCTCCCCTAGGTTCTGGAGGCCCTCTGGAGGCTGGAAACAAGCCCTTCCATACTTCTGGTTCTTCTGATAGGCCTGTTTTCACCCTCTGAAGGCTTTCCTCAAGCCTGTGGGAGAGCAAAAATGGGCTACTCTGGGCTCTTGAGGCTCTCTGGAGGCTTCCGGTAGGTCTGTTTTTTGCCCTCCCAGAGCCTCCATGCGGGCCCTGTGCTTACATGGCATGATGAGCGGGCTGTGTGGAGACTCAAGGGAAGACAGGGGTATGGTGGGCGGGGTCAGCCAGTCCTTCCAAGTTACAAATTAACATCCGTTTCATTAGAACCGGTCCAAACTGGCTGAGTCCCACCCCTGCCTTTACCTAAAGCGTGGTAGCACAGTGGTAAGAATAAAATATTGCAGAATGACTGTGGACACCACTGACAGCAGTTTGATCCTGACCAGTTCAAGATCTTCCATCCTTCTGAGATCAGTAAAATGAGGACCCAGATTGTTGGTGGCAAAATGCTAAACTGCTTAGAGAGGGACTGTAAAACACAATGAATCAGTATATACTTTCCAACGCAAGATTTATTTGATTGTAGAGACAATATGAAGGGACTAGATCAGCGATGGCAAATGTTTTTGGCACCGAATACCGAAAATGTCATGCGGAAATGTCGTGCTCACGCTAATCAGGGCTGTTCTCCAGAAAAGCTGAACTTCTGGGTTCTGGCATGCATGTGGATCTGACAATCAGCTGGCCAGTGCGCATGTGCATACCAGTTTTTGGCACTGCCGCATGCACAAAGGACAGCTGATCATTGTGCCTGCATGTGTGCCAAAAACCCGGAAGAGAAGCAGGCTAGGCTGTGTATAACATGTGACATGGCTTCATGGGCCCTTTGAGCAGGTGTGCCATAGGTTCGCCATCGTGGGACTAGATCAAAGACAAAAAGAGAAAAAAAGAACAATTTTGCAAGGATGACTACTACAGAAGGCCTACATTATATATTTAAAAACGAAAATAACATACTTTTTAAAAGAGATTGCATAAATAACCCTTTTAGAAATTTTGCAGTTCAGACATGGTCCTTAACCTTTGCCAAACCTAACTAACTGCTATGTGTGATTTAGGTGAGAAAGGGATGCTGCCTTGAGAAATGAAAGGACTCTAATTAAAAGGAAGGTAGCCACAAACATTCCCAGTTCTGAGAACCTCCATTTCAAAACAGTTTTGAAAATCTCCATGAAGAAGTCTTTGAATAAATATCAATACAAATGAAAAATGTATGAAGAGTGAACCTGGTTCCATGGAGAAATGTACTTTCAAGAGAACCGGCAGGAAGAGTTTGGGAAATTTGCTTGGCTTACTTTTTTTATTCCACTTTAAATATTTATGCAAATACAAATAGATTTTTTTTCAAGGCAATCTTTGATGTTTGGATGGGCCTGAAATTTGTCCTTACGCTACCCAAATTCCTCATAAAAACCTCAGGCCATCACTTTCTGAATAGAGAAAGTATAAAGTTTCCTCTGGAGTTTAATATAATTTCCAGTATCAAACAAGAAGGAAAGATATTAGTCACTTTATAAAGCCGTAATAAGGCCACATCTAGAATGCTGTATCCATTTGTGGTCACCACACTAAAAAAAAGTGACTTTGGAAAAAGTGCAGAAAAGAGCAACTAAGATGATTAAAGGCCTGGAGATTAAAAAAAAATCCTATGAAGAATGGTTGCAAAAATTGGGTATGGCCAGCCCCATACATCTGTCCGACCAATCCGCTCCCACAGAGAGGCCTTCTCCGGGTACCGTCAGCTGGCCAATGCCGGCTGGCGACGCCCAGGGGAAGGGCCTTCTCGGTGGCGGGCCCTGCCCTCTGGAACGACCTGCCCCCCGAACTACGTACCACCTCGGACCTCCGCCTTTTCCGCCAGCGTTTGAAAACGCTTTTATTCCAACAAGCCGGCCTTACATAACCTCCCACCTGCTGATTTTATTGTCATAAATTGTAATTAGAGAGTTTTAAATGGTTTTAGCACGGGGTAATGATTTAATAACTTTTTAATTATTTATCTTTGTATATGTGTATTGTTTTTAATTTTGCCTGTACGCTGCTCTGGGTCCTCCCGGAGAAGGGCGGGGTATAAATTCAAAAAATAAAAATAAAATAAAAATAAATCTGAGATGTGTTTTATCTATAATTAATTGTGGGGTTGATCAGAGGCACTTTCCTTACCAACCCTTCCCCCCAGCAAATGGCATGCTGAGAAAAATTTAGTGTAGCCACTAGGGCAGACCTGCCTTCCTCAACACGGTCCCTTCCTTGCACATTGGACTTCATGTAAGGTGGTGCTGAAAATCTCATCACTTTCATGTCAAAAAGGACATCATATGTGCAGCAGTCTCTAAACACTCAGCTTTAATTTGTACCAGACACAAAGTACTGGTATTTGCACGAATCAGAATTATTTCTGGAGATAAACTGCAAATACAGAGGTTTTACCATTTACTTTTATTCATCATTATTTTTGGGGGGGAAGGGCACTAACATTAAGCCAAATAATAACCCTATAACTTCAGTGTTGAGAACAGCTCCATGTGTGCCTCCAAACCATCTTTTAATGTGGGTCACAGTCTCTCTGTGACCTGCAAACAATTTGACTGTGGCCACCATGACTATAATATGATTGCACTTGAGTCAACAGTGCTACTGGCAGCTGCTCCCTTGATAAATATTATCACACCCAGGCAGGATCCCACTGTCTTCACTTTAGGAAGCAGTTTTAAAATCTTGCTTTTCTTTCCCCACAGTTCAGTTTAAGCAGAAGTAAATAAATATTACGAAGAAGCCTCAGAATTGCTTATTACATAAACATAAAGCCAGCGGTAGCCTAGAGTTTGCCAGCTGCCTGAACAAATGGTGGGATATTTCAGAAGAGGAGTTAATCTGAAGCTCAATGAAGCCCAAGCTACTGCCAACATGCCACATCAATCTCCCTTTCCTTCACACTGCTTGACCTTACACAACAGGACGTCCTACAAGATAAACAAGCTCTATGTTTTTTTTTTTAAAAATCACCAATTATAAAATAAAAAGGAAGCTTGAGCTATTGAAAATGAGCATTTGAGTTGGTCAGACTCACCCAGTTTAAAATTGTATCTACTTAGGTTACATGTTCAAAATGATTATGATGTCCCCTATAACTGGCAAAAGGTTAATGGTTATTTTCACAATGGATTCCAGATGTTTACCGTTCTTTTCTGATGTCCTCAAGAAAATCATGTCAGCAGGGACCCGTTGGTTCTTCATTGGGAAAAGAAAAACAGTCAATGAATATTCAGTCCATAATTTTGACTGGAAATATAATATACGACTAGGAAGATTTATTTTTTCATTCATTTAATTTCTATAGCAGCCCATCTCAATCAATGACTCGGGAGTGGAGGTTACAATGAAAAAAATATATTACACTTAAAACATTTAACAGGAATGATACTAATTATTAAGTGAAGGAGCTCATTGAGATTATTGTGTATTTTACAGAGATTATTGTATAATTCCACCCAAACTAAATTCATAGAACTATATTACACAAGCAACTTCATAACTTCAAATTCCAGTGACAATCTCTTCTAGGTCACCCACAATAGAAAGAAACAATTTAGAAAAATGAAATTAAAATGGTATACGGTCTCCTGCTGGAGTAGGAGGTTGGATTAGATGACCTCCAAGGTTCCTTACTTCTCTGTTATTCTGTTATTTGATATTTAAGTGATATGGGAACATTTTTGCCATTACAGTATCTATCCAGAACATTTTTTGCCATTACAGTATATTCATTTATTCTCTTAATCAAAATGGTGGTTATATATTTTCAAAGAGCCACCATTCAATAAAAGTAAAAAATACCAAATTCAAATCATTAAACTCTGAATGCTTGCCAAAGACCAGAAAAGAATAAGCTCTTAAGATCAGTGAAGTAGAGGTGCATGGATTTTCTAAAGACAAAACCTGAATACTGAACTGAAGCAGAATATTAGCAAGGTTTCAGGCCAATGCTGAAGTGAAACAGACCTTCATTTTGGAGACTTCGTAGGCCATGGGGCCTTGAAAGGTGTCCTGATGTGTGCACTTCCAAAGGTTCCCACTTAAGTTGATAATATAAGCAGACTGCTTTGAAAACATGTTTCTGAGCAGTTATCCAAGAAAGAATGGGATAAACCTTGTTTTTTGAGAATAGTCAATCTGGGGAAGTTTCCTTTCATTGCAATGATTGTGCTGCCCCCAAATGTCCTTATCTGGGAGGTAGTTTTCCTTTTACTCGTACATCTGGTTTCAGGATGACTGCCTTTCTTCTTGTCCATATAAGCTCATGGAACCTGCTGTGTCTCTATTAATGTGCACAGGGAAAGATGTTCCCTTCAACCTGCCAAGAAGTCTAATGATAACAGAATGCTCTTTGTGGAGAAGGCCTTCTCTGCTGGTTGCTGGGTGGACCTGGCCATGGCGGGCCTGGCCTACACAGCCTCCTGCATCATGGCATGGGGGGTTGTTTTTGCCCTCCCCAGGCTCTGCAGGCTTTCCTTGAGCCTCCAGGAGGACAAAAACAGCTCGTTTCTGGACTTCTGGAACTTTTACCCTTCCAGAGCCTCTATGCAGGCACTGCCCTTACCTGGCATCCAAAACAGGCTGCATGGAGACTCCTGGGAGGGGCAGGGTTGGTGGGCAGGGCCAGCTAATCCTTGCAACTACCGGTTCGGTGAACCAGATGTAAAATTAGCATCCGGTTTGCCCAAACCAGTCTGAACCGGTTGAATCCCACCCCTGCTTCCCACCAAATTCATCTTTGTAGTATGAAGTTTTCTCCTCCTAATTCTTCTCTACCTTGAAAGTGCTCAGTAATATCCTCGGAAAGTTTCCTTTTGCATTAATGTCAGGACAAGCATTTCTGAATGGGAAAAGCATCTAAAGTGTTTTGAAAACCAAAGCAGGCTTTCAACCTTTGGTCCAAAGCTAAAGAAATAATGGAGCTTCCTTCTTGAAATTTTAATGAACTTCTAAACAAGAATTAAGACTATAAGATTTGGTTGAAAAATCCAGTTAACTACTAGAGACCAGTAAAGGGATAGAAGTACATACAACAATGTAATTGTCATCTGGATGTTTGCAGCCCCAGTCTGACTTTGCATACAATGAAGCAGCTTCCCAATTTGGTGTCCATCAGATTTGTTAGAATTCTGATTATAGAAGTCCAACATATTGAGAGTCATGAAACGGAAGAAACCTGCTGTTCAATATGCTTTAACTATTAATTGCTACGCAATCCAAACTTACACCAACCAGAACATAGAATAACTCAAAGAAGTAGTACATGATTGGAAGAGAGTTGGTCCATAGAATGGGCAAGAGTCAGAATGGATAACACCATCATCACCATCATCATCATCATCATCATCATCAATTGCTAAATGCTAATTCCTCTTATGTTATGAGTATTGAGCAAAATATTACCATTTTTAAAAATCCAGTCATACCTTTTCCACAATGATAAGGTCTCCCACTTGAATATTCGAACTTTTCACCTTTACTGTGCCTGAAGACAAAACAAAATGCTGATTTAAAATTCTCCAAAAGTATGCATAATTCTTTACAAGACACTGAGCGTTCTCGGTGACAACCCTCCCCACACACATTTCAATTCAGAGGGAATTATTTGGCACCTTTCTATTGACAATTATGGTCCACAGGTGATATGATCCTTGACGCTAAAAACTCCACAAGTGTTAGCAAAGAGCAATGCCTCATTTTTAAAACACTGTAAAGTAGCTTTATGCAGCTGTGAACAGTACAAATGACCATTTAAATTTGAAGCAGAGAGCCAAAGCAAAAGATCAACAAAATGTAGATGGGAATTAAAAACACTCCCCACTCTTCCAAGAAACATTTGGCTTTTAGGAGACCTTATGCATCATGACTTGCAAAACAGAGCACAAAAGGTTTGAGAAAATATTGTTTTTTGATACAGCTGCTAAATGCCAATGATCTATATCAAAGCAGTGCTCCCTTGGTAGGGGGTCTCTCTGCATTGCAGAGAGAGGAAAGCAAGAAAACAAAACTTGTAAAACGGAAAACCTAGAAAAGGCATCAAACCCAGCATTTGCAAATTTAAGGACAAAACTGGGCCAAAAGATATGTGTTCAACAAACTTGCATCTGATAAATATACATTTATCTTTTTTTGCCCCCTAAAATATTTTTCAGTATTCCAGAAAGTAAATGCAATTTTTTAAAAAATTGTAAATTTGAATGTCCAGTATGAAATTTAAATTTAGGATAGATTCAGAGGAAAGGATTATTTGTGCCTGGTTATTTTCTCTTCCTGGTTCTTATCAAAGAAAGAGAAGGAAATCCTGTGTTAATTAAGAGTGCCTTTTCATATGCATATTTTCTTATCCCCTTTCCATTTATTACCTTTGTCTTCATTGTTTTACATATGGATGCCTGCCCTCCCACATTGTACCCTCCAAACAAATAAAGAGAGAGTGGGTAGCTTCACAATAAGCAGATTCACGCATGATTTGTTGGCTAATTATTATATACTAGGACAGCAGGTCAACAACAAGTGGTCCCTGGACCACTGGTGGTCCAAGAGAAAAATCTGGTGGTCCGCAGAAAAATTATTTGCATTTTTAATATTGTACTAAATACTATTTATCATTTTTAAAATCATATTAGTGATCTGCGGGATTTAAAATTATGAATTTAGTGGTCCCTGGGGTCTGAAAGGTTGCTGACCCCTGCACTAGGACATACTTATGAACCAAAATATTAGGGTTTACACTACAAGTAGTTTGAGCCCTAATATTGTTTACTGTTTATAAATTTTACTTAGTATCTGAATATCTGATACTAGTTAACAAGTGGATTCATACATCACACTATGCCATAGTTATGTTTATGTGTTACATATTTATTAATATAATTGCTCAACTCCAGTTGTATGAATTTGTACAGGAAAGTAAGCCATGAACCATGATTTATGATTCACACAATGAATAAAACCATAATGACATTTGTTTAAGGAGTTTCTGCTTCCAACAATTTAGTAGCTTAAATTTAAGGCTATTAAACCATGCCCTACCATTATGTACAAATGACAGCATGGTGTTTATTTTAATTTATCAGACATTCAAATAGTTACAATCTTTATATATGTTATAAATCTGCTTTGTAAAAAATAATCATTAGTAGGAAGGTTTTGCTAGAGCAAAGCATTCTTTCAATAGGACACTGCAAAGATCTGATTTGGCCCAAGTCACCAAAACAACAATTAAAAGCTCCTTCCATATATTTGACTTCAGCCCCTCTTTCTCAAAATTGCTGTTTTGATTATCATCATCTTTTGATACAGTTGCAAACAGACAGAAAGCTGGAGCCAATTTCCTGACCTCTTGCTGTGAGCTTGCTGTAAATCTGAGAGTTGACTTCCTTGTCACGCATGTAACATCGGATCTCTTCTACAGCCTCACGGATGATGGTAACAGTAAGCACAAAGCCCTAAAGAGGCAGAAAGAGAAATGGACGATTAGTCAAAGAAAATAGATTAAATCCAAAGAACTTGTCAGAAGACCTGGGAAGTTAATGATCACAACATGGAGTCAGGGTGAAATGTCTGTCTGTCTGTCTGTCTGTCTCTCTCTCTCTCTCTCTCGTGTGTATGTGTGTATGTGTGTGTGTGTGTGTGTGTGTGTGTGTTCCAGCATAATTCTG
>JAPKID020002449.1:0-13316 GCA_026931265.2 Tropidonophis doriae | reverse complement strand
GTGGGGGGGAGGGATGACCAAAAAAATGGCCCATTTTTCATGAAGCCTTTGATTTTTGATGTGAACTCTCACTAGTGTTCAATAATGTTTATTGTTTGTGCACAAAGATGCACATTGAAGACAAAGACATATGTAAGTTCCACCACATTTGTTGGAAGAAAATCTCTAGCTTCGGCTTTATTAAAAATTGGCAGATATGATTGACAAAGTAAGGAAACTGATGTGATGTAGAGGAATTTGTGTTTATTTTTGTTTGTTTGCTTTCCTTTCTTTGTGGAACCTGCTTTTGTACTAAACAAAGCAAAGTATATTTTTTAAAAATGTATGTCACCTAGTGCTACAACATTTTGTTTCTAATTGTTTTGTGTGGGTGGGTGGGGGTAGAATTTATCATTATAGTCAAATGTTTCCTGAAGGTGCCTGATCAGGTAAAATCTTCCACAATATAATAATAAAATGCATTATGACCAAAGACTACTGGGAATAATAAATAATAACTGCCTTTCTTGTCTTTTATATTCATCATGGGAGAAGCTCTTATGGATTTTGCACTTTAGGAGACAGTGCTTTTAAGTTTGGTATTCGAGAACAGCCTTTTTGTAGATCTTGGTTCATTCCCATTGTAATGGCCTGCAGAAAAACATTGAAGATCACGTTGTTCATAAACCCTTTTATGATAAGTGTTAGTTTAGTGTTAAGAGTTATAAATGTTTATTTATATTTTTGCCTTTGATGTTTTATGCTTTATAGTTTTGTGCTGTAACTTTTGCCCTAATCCTAACACTAAAATGCTACAAGTGTGAATGAAATTGGTGACACTAAATGTAATACATTTTTTAAAAAACCAAATATCTCATAAGAGTATTAACATGTATCATATTTTATATGTGAAATCTAACAAAGGTTCAGTAAAGCAGAATTACAGGGTGGAGGGAATAAAAAACTCTTCAGAGCCTTCTTAAAAGTTTATTTGAATTTGAATTTGAATTTATTTGGATTTATATACTGCGACTTTTCCATCAAGGTGGACCCAGGGCGGTGCACAGGAAATTAAAACCAATAATAGTAGAAAATACAATAAATATAGTTAAAAGAGATAATATATTATAATGGTGTGCTGCTAAACCACTGATGAAAACTGATTCTGAGAGACATGGGTCTTCTGCAGGAAAGGTCTCTCTCCTTTGAATTCACTACCCTTGAACATGGATAAATGAAAAATATCTGTAGTGCTGATACTTCCATGTTAAAGATGACAGCTGTTCTTCAAATAATCTCAAAATGTTGAGGCATTAAACATGAAGCCAACATTTGCCTCGTATATTTCTGATCTCACATAATCAATAAAGTCAGAATACATTTAATGTGATTTGACAACTTAATTTCACCAACATTTAGATGGGCGCACCCTTTTTCCCTGAAAATAAGACCTCCCTGAAAATATTGCAACGTAGTAGCAGCCATGAGGTGACCACACTCACTGCTTCTTGTACCTCAAAAATAATAAGAGCTGGCCAAAAATATGGCCAAGTGCTTATTTCGGGGATCAAAAGAAAATAAGATCCTATCTTATTTTCAAACACGGTATTTTTATAAGATCAAGTTTCTTAGCTTCCTTTAAAGGTAATCCTCATTCTTTGCATGGTAATAGATCATCTTGGATATTATTATTACATGGATAAATAATAAAAATTTCATTTCATTTCATTTTCATTTTATTTGGACTTATATACCGCCCCCTCTCCCCAGAGGGACTCGGGGCGGTGTCCATTGTTTGTATGTAGGTCTTGTGAATCTGTCTTTTTTAATAGACATTCTTTAAATTATAAGCATCTAAATTTCCATGATCATTATGGAGCAGAAACATTACAAAACTGTATATTTGTTTCTTGAAGGTTAGTGAAATCAAATGTAACTGTTCATCCAAATTAATCAGATTTACCATTTACAGTATATTCTCCCACAAATCCCTAAGTGCTGCCTCTTTGTGGTGGATGTGTGGGTGTGCTCCAGGGAAAGATAAGTGAAGAAAATTGGAAATACATGCCAAGAGTATATACTACAAGAAAGCTCACCAAGGCATGAAGGTCAGCGTAATTAGCCACCAAGCAAAGCCTGAGATAGAGTGAAGAGAGGAATTAGTTTGGAGTCATTACATTCCCACAAGCAATCCATGCCAAGCCCCACTTGAATTCTGTTAACTCTTACCTAATGCCAATTTACTGCTGAGCATTAGTTGACTAGGTTCTTGTTTATAGGCATGAGCAATAAATAATCTTAAATGGAACTTAATGTGTGGTCCTGATTCTTCACACCTGACAGGTGCCCATATGGGTCAGCAGTGATATAGGATAATGTGTGGAGGCATTATCACTTTAGTTGCAATGCAAAGGCATCAATTCATACTGCACAGGATAAGGCAATGGTAAACCACTTCTGTATTTCTGCCGAGAAAATACATGGATAGAAGATAAAACGATTGAAGATACAGTGTCGGATGATGGGCCTCTCAGGTTAGATGGCACTCAACATGCTACTGAGGAAAAGCTGAGTATCTTTTCGAGCACTAATGGATGTTTATGACATGACTAAATTAAGCTTTCAAGATGTCAAGTTGCTGCTACTGCTACACAGGAAAACAAAATCTGACACTCAAAGACAGAATTACAATAGGAACATGGAATGAAAATTGACATCTTAAGCAAGAGAAAGAAGATGGATTAGGATTAGACACTTTGAGTCAGTAAATCACATTTTTATAACTCAAAACATGGAAAGCAAAGTGGAAACAGTCTAACCTTTAGAGTTAAGAAGATTAGAACAAGACCACTTTGTGGACAAACTAATGTGATGACCATTCAAGTTCATGCTCCAACCACCAAATACTGACTTACCACTATCTATCACTCAGATAGGTTCTTCATAAAAGAAACTCCCATCTAACAATTGAAATAATACTTCTATATATGTGCATCGCTAGATGAAGTACAGATAGTCTCCTACATTCGCCAGTACAAACCTGTCCAAAACTCCAACCTAAAAAGTCCCAGAAGGTGGAAAAGTGTTATTTTAGGGTGCAAACTGAAGTCTTCCCTATAGAAGGCTGGCTATGCCCAACACCTGATATCACAAAGCCAATGAAACATCTCAGTGGAGCAGATGCACTTGAAGTAAGGTCTAAGAACCCTTGGAGGGAGAGGATTGCCAATGTGGACAGGAGTTCATTTTGCCTACATGCCAACAGGAAGGAGGCTCAATGAGGTAGAGAAAAAAAAAATCAAGCCACACAGCATCCAGAGAGGCTTGCACCATGGACATGGGATCACACAAGAATGACCATTAGGACCTTGAGCTAAAGTTTTCTACCACTGGAATATCCCCACCAAATATACCTCAGCTTCTTCAGTGAGGGTTGTAATGACCCATAGTATAATTGGCACATATATAAGGGATGCGGTGGCTCACCGACACTGAGCTTGTTGATCAGAAAGGTCAGCAGTTCGAATCCTTAGCACCACATAACGGAGTGAACTCCCATTACTTATCCCAGCTTTTGCCAACCTAGTAGGTCGAAAACATGTAAAAATGCAAGCAGAAAAATAACAACCACCTTTGATAGGAAGGTAACAGCGTTCCTTTAGCAGTTACTCTTGCCTGCCACATGACCACAGAGACATCTTTGGACAGTGCTGGCTCTTCAGCTTTGAAACGGAGATAAGCACCACCCCCTAGTTGGGAATGACTAGCATATATGTCCAAGGGTAGCCTTTACCTTTACATTATAATTGGTCCCTGCTGTCTACAAATATAAGTATTAAAAACAAACTTTTTATAAATTAAAGAAAAGAAAACCTATTCCATTGGCCAGCTTTTAGTGGCTTATCTTGCTGAATTTGTAAAATATCATGTGTTATATCTCTTGCATTGCTTCACTGGTCAAAAGTTTAGTCTTTTGCCATTGGGTCAGTCTTATGAAAGTCTGGAAAATAAGTATGGAAGAATACTGATTGAAGATTACAGTCCTCTGTTGCTCATGCTAAGATATTTCAGTATTTTTAATGCACAGAAGGCACATAGAAAAAACCCCACTTCCATATATTCTAGAAAATTTCTAATGTAGGTTGTAGGAGTAAGGAGTAAAAGATGCAACAGTGCAATCATTAGAAAGGTAACAATAATTTAGTGTGCCTTATTAGCATATACTAATTGATTAAAAAGAAAATGAGAAACAACCTTTTTTTAATCGCTTGGATGTATACATGTAAGAATAGCATTTAAAGGTCTCATGAAGAATTGTGTTTTTTTCTGATTTCAAAACATTCTTCCAGTAGACTTATTTTAATATTGAAAAACTTTTGAAAGAGCAAATGTTATATAACACATTTGCTGTAGCTAGTAAACACTTGATCATTAATTTGGTACTTCTAATTTGGACCATGACATATTTTTCCTAATAAAGTGTTTTTTTATTTTACTGCCTATTGATTATATTTCTGAAGCTTTTATATGTGATGCACTGTGTCTATAATCTACTTTTTAAAATTAGTAGCTAACATTAAAATGTACACGAATATCCAGCATGAAGACGAAGTTTAAGCATGTGGCAAAACAAATAGTAATTTTTCGTTCTTCAGCTTTAGTGGGAAAAAGAGCAGAATTTTTTGTCATACTAACTTAAAATGATATCTTGTTTTACAGTACTAGGTAATACATCTTATGCTGATTTTTGGAAAGGTATTTTATTTCAAAATGAATAAGAACGAATAACACTGAAAACTTTAACCTATTGTAGTTTTTCATATGATAGTCAATAACCGATAGTCAATAAAGTTTCCAAAAATAAATAAATATGCCACATAATTTAGGGTACATTTAAAAACAAATAAATTATGTTTCTTTATCATGTTAAGACATGTCTGAACTTCTTCTTAAAGCAATCCATTTTGGGGGGAGAAAAATGCCTGTTGACAAGCATCAGTGACTGAGGAGAGAATAATGGGTGGTGATGAAGGCAAGAAATCAGAGGGAAAGATGAGAAATTCTGCCAATAAAGATGTTGAATACAACAGAATGGACCAAATTTGATATGATGGAAGAAATTGGTAAAATAAAGAAAAAAAGAGCTGCAGTGATAGTATTATTACTATAATACCACCTCTTTGCATCTCTGTGGAGAGCTAGCCGGCACTGGCTTAGAATGCTGCTGTCTGTTGCATTTTAAGCAATCTTCCTCATTTTTATTGTGGTATTTAGAGTGGACGCTTTGCAGATTGCCCAGTGTTCTTCAGTCTGAACATACACACAAACACACTAAACATGAGACAAGTAGAAACTAGACCTTCCCACACAAAATTAAACTTTTTTTTTTTTTTTTACAGAAAATGCCTTCTATGGCCTCTTCTGAACATACACACACAAGGATAAAGGGATTGGATAGAATTTTAGTAGCTGTGCTCTGCATGTTTTCCTTAACCCTTTTAAGTCGGAAATAGTTTGCAATAGCACTTCCTGTCTACCCTTTTTCCAGGAAGTTCCATTTCCTACAAGCTTCCTTTCCCAGCAGTTTTTACCACTGCTCTGACATTCTTTAAAATCTGCTTTCTCTTAAAATCAAGACTTCCAGCATGACATAATCACTTTGCCCTGCTTCTTCTGCTCCCTTGAATAAGTTAAATGTAGTTGACGCTCTACTCTCTGAGGAAGAAAATTGCCAGCAAAGTAAGTTAAGAATTTCTTGAAAGGACCATGCTTGACAGACCTTGTCTCTCAACAAACTCTAATGTTGTTTGGCCTGTGCAAGAATCTATTTCTATTCCTAAGTTGTTTGTGAGCAATAGACTGGTAAAAGCTATTGCTAAATATAGTGCTCATAACACAGAGGTTTGCGATAGTACCAAATATCTATTGCTTAGGTGTAAGATGAGAGTGGAGGTATGTTCTTCAAGCTTCTCCAAGCTCAGACAACTCGCCCTCAGACTGAGTTTTTCCCTTAAACCAGAGAAACCATTTTGTAGGTTGGAATGAGTAGACATAGCAGCATGGTAAAAGGAAACTAACTTTCTTTGCCTTTGAGATGCTACAGTTATTTGCATTACTTCTATTCTCTCAGTTTAATATCTTACTTATCACAAAAAGCCAGAGTTTAGTTAGTTAAGGTTTCAGTTGAACGTGGAATATGACTTCCTAAGCTTGTCATGCATCAAACTGTTATGGCTGGCAATTGTTTAAAAAAATTCATTTTGTTATGAACTAGCCTGTTTTCAACTGGGCTGTTCAGAGATGGATTGCTTTCTGGAGTTTTTGACAGGTGTAATTGTTAAGGCGTCATCTGTTCTTGTTTGCACAAAATACATTTTAGCCAACTGTAGGACTTGCCCGCTAATCTTTCTCACATCATTCCATTCTTTGCTTGCCACTAGACAAATCCCCTGTTATTTGACCAGATGGTGGAAAATCCATTCTCATGATAAGTTGCTTCTAGTTTGCATTTAGATTACCTGCAAAAATGGAACAATTTACTACTCTGCCTCTAACCATCTCTTCCCTCCTTTTTTCCTTTAGTTTGACTTCTTGTAACTAATTATTTAAATTCTGCCCTGTCAGTTAAAATTAGTCATAGCCTTACATGTTTCACATGTATGTAAATGCACTCAAAGTTCCTTCTCAAGTTACATGATACATCCATCTAGAGTTGAGGGGACATGACAAGGTGGAAGGAGAAAATGATGTGCAAAACCAACAATATATAAAAGGATGTTTTGAAACTTAGTGAAAATGTACAATCTCTTTTAAAACACCACCTACTATCTTTCCTTTCCTTTCCCACCCCTGCCTCTGCTCCAAGGATATAAATCTTAAATTTCTGCAAGTTGTTAATTAAAGTATAAAAAACATCCTAACTTGTATCTGTGCTGCTTGCTAATACATAGTGAGTAAAAATATTAACTTTTTCCACAATGGAGGTAATTTGTCAAAAAGATTGTCAGCTGAGAATGAGACTTTTATTTGGAAATACTCACCAAGAGAATCAAAAGTGATTTCACTTAGTCAGTTTAGATTGAGTAGACTACTCTGTTCTTCACCTCACAAAAATATGCAGAAGAAATTAATTTAAATGCATAAATGAAAAGGACTATAGGTCTTCTAAAAAGAGATAGCTAATGCAATTTGATCTATGAAATTCATACAACCAGACTTCATTTTTGGTGAATGAGTTATCAAAATTAATTCAGGATAAGCTGTCTGGAAGAGTGCGACGAGCTTTCAAAAGACCCACATTTTAAAACATTTACTTCTAACTAGGAACCCTCTTGCATTTCTTCAAGTGATTTGCATGATAGTCAGTGAAATATACTGTATATTCTTCCAAATCTTCGGATTCTGGCATTCACTTGTAATTTTGCTATGCAAGAATTAGGAATTTGTATATTAATGTCAATTAAATTAGTGGTTTGGTTTGTGAAAGCTATTGCTGTTGAATTTTTCTGATGTTCTTTATGCCCGAGTTTGAGTTACAGCTACAGACACTGGAGTTTTTTCTAACCAAATGACAATATTATAGAAAAATTTTGAGATGTTCATGATGGAAACCATATGTTCCAGAAACTATAATATAGTTGGTAGGATCAAAAAAGTTGATCTACATGGAATAGTAAGAAGAGCAGCAAACAAATTTAATAAAATAAAATAAGTGGATTAGTTTCTGTTTGAGTTGTATCTGAATTGAAATCCCAGTGGGATTGCATGGTGTACATGTGGGTGAATTTGATTTCATCAATTTGACTTTATTCAAAGAATGTTAATGTTAATTTTGTTCTAAAAATTGAACTCTTGTAAAGCTTCAAGGAGAAGAATATATAAAAAGAAACATTTAGAAATAGTTATGCTCAGTTGCCTAAGTACATTTTTAATATTGAGGAGGAAGGTCTACATAGGGATTATACTTCAATGGAGATGTAAAGTAACTGATGAAAAAAGATTCAAATTGGATCACTTTTATTTCCTTTGAACTATTATTTCTTATTTTGTATACTGATACAATGCCATGAACATGACATTTTGGTCAAAAAGGCTAAAAACAAAAATGAATCTTATGTATATGAATTTTTAAAAACCAACATTAAAAACAAAAACAACCTTGAATTTAATTGTTAATTATAGACTATAAAATTGTGTAGTATGCTTAATTTCTGTGACAATTAGATTGCTAGCCAGAGTTTTGTCATCATAGGAAACAGGAATAGACTATTAAGTAGATAGATTTTCAAATTCTATATCACTTTTGAACATCCTGAGCCCCCAATTAAATCTGGTTTCTTTGTGTGTGTGTGTGTGTGTGTGTGTGTGTGGTGTATACGCCTGCCCACCCGCACATACACACAGTATGTATGTATATACAAATGCACATTAAAAATTGAAGGTTTTACATGTCCCTTTTTATCCATTTTGAGGAGAAGAATATGTATTGTAATAAATAATTTATTTTAGATACTTTCAATTGTATTCCAGCAATGGAATCTATTTTGTATTTATTTATCTATAATGTAGTTTATATAGCAAGATGAGATAGACTTAACATATAATAAAAGTACATCAAAAAGTACTAAATGTCCTGCATTACAGTTGACTGTAGAGAATCTCTAGTCATGTATATCTGTTTTTGATGCCTCTACAGAATAACTGTCCAGCATCCTCTACCCAACCAGTCAGAATGTAGGAAAATCTACAGATATGACGGAATCTACTGTGAATCTACCTACCAGAAGTATGTTGAAATCTGTGTGTCTTTCTTCTGGCTCGTGCATTAGTGCTGTCCCATTCTGAATAGCAAGTTGAACATGTATTGAAACATACACTTCTTGAATGAAATATCTTTGAAATTGGGAACAGATATACAGTATTTTGTTTTCATACTTGGGAATTGTGCTCTTGAAGTTAAAAGGGAAATAAATAAACCTCTAGGACTTTATTAAATCTCTTAGGCATGCTTCTGTATATTGCAGTAAACAAGTACTTAAAGCCAGAAAAACCTAGGCAAAATATATTGCACAGGTGCTTCACATCTTAGGGATTTGAAAGGTGTGTTATGTATAAATTAGCTGTCACTTTTTTCAGCCGTGTAATGGAATGATGAGTTGTAATTTGCATAATCCTTTAAGAAGGCAAATTATACTGTCATGTAGCAGACTTAACATGCTAGCTAGGATTTCATTGCTTTGAAGCTAATTAGTATGTACCTTACAGGACAGTTAAATTGAGGTTGAGTCCTTCTGCTTTTCAGTTGTTTGCCTTGTCCTTTGCTTAACAATATCTGAATCAGTTGGTGGGTAGAGAATGTTACAAGTATATTGCAGGAATCCAGAACTGTATACTGGTCTGAGCAAGGAAATGTAATGCAGCATTGGGGTTAATAACCTTTTTTAAATTAAAAAGTGGGATATTTTATTGTAATTATTATTTTCTTTCATGAATAAATTAAGCAGTAACCATGATCATGCCATTAATGTTTGTGTTCAGAAATAAGTTTATGTATGTGAATCAGTTGTACCAAATGCTCTACAGGTTGATGCATGTAGAAAATGTGATCGTATTTTGTGATGAGCAAATGCATGGAGAACTGCAGAACACTGTTAACGGTTGCTATGATCATTTCTCTGGATTTGATTGCTATCAAATGTAAAACATAAAAAGTATGCTCAGTTCTGGTAAGAATAGATATACTGTATATTATATAGTTTGATGATACAATAAGCATTTGTTATCATTATTGTTTGGTTGCAGGGCTATCTGTGTTTAATCTTACTGATTTTACTATTACTATTTACGCATTTTTTCCTGTTATCTCTTTACAATAATGTGCAAATGTTCTTTGCACATTATTAGTTTGTTTTCCCCTTTTGATGTTGTCCATTTAGCCATTCTGAAATGCCTCAATTATAAATCATAATATTTGAAAACTTCAAGTTTTTAGTTGCAGTATATACCAAGATGAAGTAGTTATAGTAAAAGAAAATATAGAATTACAATAAATTATGAATGGAAGTGATGCTGGTTGATCAAGAGAGATTATAAAATTAAACAAAGAAAAGGAGCTTAAATCATCAAAACACATTATGTTAATATTTGTTCAAGTCTATGAATATTGGAAAATGGTAATAAAAAAGAAAAGGGTTTAATAAACATTTTAATTGAACTTTACAATGCATTTATACTTACCTAGCCCAGGCTACCAGACGGAAAGTTATTATGTTCTTATCCCCATGTTATTACAGTTAAGTGGCTTTTTAAATGACTGTTTACTGATTGTTGCAACAAATCTTATATAAGTCAAAACTCATATTAAAGATAGAAAATTGTGGACTCAGAACAATTGAAGTTTTTTAGAATGTGCAGAAATGTCGAAGCCCCTGGAAGAAGATTAAAGTCTTGATACTGGCTGAATTTAATTTGTTTTTTCAACTGTGCTTATAAACAAGAAATAAAAAAGATTCATTAAAGTGGATCCCACTTTAAGTTTAATGAAGAAGCTTTCTTATTCATTATTATTTTATGAATGCCAAAATAGTTTTATTTTGGTGTTTTGAGAACTTCATTGGTAACTTTATTGGTATATGTAGGATACTGAGAATTTCTTGTATGTGACTGATCACATAAGCAACAAAATGCTTGGCTGTTTCTTCTGATGTAATATGGTGCTCTTTTTTATTCTTTATCTTTTAACAAATTTAGCAGTTTTTTTTCTGTAGCAGCTGTTTTTCTACCAACCAGAAGTAATCTTCTTAATGCTTCTGCATCAGTAGCTTCTTTTTTATCCTTTGCTCTGCATGGATGTAAAAAGGTAATTTCTTCCCAATGCAAATAACAGCTTCAGAGGATCAAAGTTTTGGAAAACATTGCAATTGAAATAGAGTTTAAAAAATTTCATTTTGGCTAGCTGCACTTTTAGTAATTACCTTTGATATCTGATACTTGCATTTTTAAAGCTGCATGTTAAACAGCAAATATCACATCTAGTTTGTCCTAAGAATTTTTTATTTTATTTTTCCCATTGTAAAGTTATTTAACCAGAACCGAGTAATAGTTAGATGATACCCTATTTCCCTGAAAATAAGACCTTTCCAGATAATAAACCCAATTGGGCTTTTGAGCGCATGCGCTAAACTAAGCCCTCCCCAAAATATTAAAGCATAGCAGCAGCCATCAGGTGACCATGCTTGCCACTTCCTGCACCTCAAAAATAATAAGACCTCTCCAAAATAAGACCAAGTGCTTATTTTGGGGGAAACATGGTAGTAGCCTTAAAATGGAAGTTTCACAGATGTAAAACTTTTGTTTGCATTTTCAGTGTATTTTTTTAAAAAATCATAATGCCTGGAATATTTAGTAGGTCCTTTTTTATGACTTACTTATTACCCAGCTGTATTAGCAGCATCCTAGTGTTAAGTTCTTCTTAGAAAACATCAGAAACAAACACAGGCAAACAGACTGCCTGGCTGGCTGGCTAGATTTCATTTAGTCTCTGTTTGAAGGTAGAAAGCATTTTTATTCACAACAGTCACTTTAAAGAAAGAGTACTTTTGGAAGTGAATTTTTTTTTCACAGATGAAAAAACCTTTTACGAGCAAAAATTCTAGATTTAATCATATATATTTAAACAAAACCTAATCTTAAATTATTATTATTCACAGCGATTTATGCTGAATATTTTTTAAACATATTTTGGATCTTAACTGCTGTTGGAGTTTTACCCAATGGAATAGGTCATTCTTGAATTAACAGTTTTGGGACGTAATAATCATTAAAAAAGGTATGCTATCTCAATAGGTTCTTCAACCGGAATAAGTCATCTGCAAAAAATTACATTTGTGCACACAAATTTTCATGCAGCTAAAAAGTTCAGTTGAACTTATTAAAATTATTTTGTTCAAATGATAGGACAAACATGCATGCCTTTCAGAGCTGCTAAATTCCATATGATTAGAATTGAAATATTCAACATAGTTCCTACGCATTGGGAGGATCCTTGCTTCCAGATAAGGTTCTGATTATAAGTTATTGTTTTTTAAATATTATTTTGAAACAAATACATCAGTCCGGAACATAATTCAGATATTCCCAAAGGAATCGTTTTGAAAAGGTGAGTCGCTACAGTCTACAGGTTTAGCTTTTTTCAATGACACACAATTAAGATAAATATTTTATGAGAATAATCCTTAACTAAATTTCCAGCATCCAGTTAGTTCAGCTCCTAGAAAATTTGGGACTCCTGGTATATAAAGGCATTGTTGGGAAACAAAACAATTTTAATTGTTTTTGCAACAAATACCCATTTGTGTTAATGAATTTCAAATAACTATTTTTTAAAATGAGATGTGTTTTATACTAGTGTTTTATACTAGTGTTTATAAATTATTTTAATTATATTGATATAAATGACTACTTTTCAGTTTTTCATTATTCGGTTTTGAGTGTACTAGTGATTAAGGAAGGCTAGGAATTAATGAGTTTATGCTTACACATTTTAAAAAGTATTCCGTTAAAAATAATAGTCAATGGTTTCTTAATGTAAGACTCAGCATTTCAAGGAATGGAACTACAAAGATTTATTATCTGATATTATTTATATTGCAAATATCAGAGCAGGTCTCTTGTCTACCAAATGAAATATGGAGATACAGCTAGTTCAATCAAAGAAAAAAAATGAAATAGTCTTATTGACCAACATAGATTTAATAACAATGAATTCCATAGGGTTATATGCAGTTCATAAAATTATTTTAACTTTAAGTCTTACACAAGCTACTTGGTATTTATTTACTGCTTATTTCTTGTAATTATTTATCCTACACTCTTTGCTGGATATTAACTGTTTCTGTTTAATGGAGAAAACATAGGATGCAACCCTCTGCAGCATTTTGCATTCAACGTAAGGTGTTTTTTTTTATGTCCAAACAATTTTATTGGTTTTTACAATTTTGTAGGAAAAGGGAAAGTAGTAAGGTATACTGATAACATTTTAGGACTTCTGTGTCAGGGTCGGTGGTCGCCTCTGGGGCTTCATAAAAAAACAACATTTTTTAGAAAATTTGAGTTAAAGACACAATTAGGAATGGAAGTCTTTATTAACCCAGGGATTGCATGTATGGAGAAAAGAGAAAGAGGGAAATCATTATATATATTTGGATATTTAGATTTTTTGTGAAAAAAGTTTTATTATTCCATCAAATATAATACAAATATCAATTCTTCATACAAAAAAAAATATTTTCCCCTTTCCTCCCTTCCCCCCAAATTCCCCAAATCAGAATATTTAAATA
>JAPKID020002448.1:0-13317 GCA_026931265.2 Tropidonophis doriae | reverse complement strand
CTAGTTTAATTCATTTTAAATTGTATTTATGCTTGTTGATTTTATATATGTATTTTTAATTCCCTGTGCACCGCCTCAAGTCCCTTTGGGGAGAGAGAGCGGTTTTACAAATTAAAATTATTATTATCATCATCATCATTATTATTATTATTAATAAAGAAGATCTTTGAGAAAGGATCCTAGTTTCAGAGTTCTGATTTGCTTGGGTCCCTTAGTCAGAGCCTTGACATTAAACCAATTCTCATAAATCTATCCCAGGGTCCTGAGCCCCGGCCGCCCATCCAACACCACCAGAGGGATGGAAGACTCAGGGAAGATTGGAGATGGAATAGACAGGGGAAGCACCCGCTAACCCTATTAACCCATTAAATCATCAGTTGAGCTTGATTTGGAACTTTTTTCCTCCTCCTCTAAAAGAGAGCTTTGTCTTCATGACCACTACAGACCTCCGCTCTACAGTGCCTTGTACATTATATGTATACCTAACCTTACCAAACATAGTTGCGTGCAAAATTCTATCCAGAAGAAACTTTTAAAGAATCAGCTGGCGGGACAAACATGTATTGCATTTGCAGAAAAATCTAAAGTCCTCCTGCGCATGCCAAGTTAAAATTAACTGAGACTGTCACAGCATTAGATGTGTGGCATTGTGCTATAAAGGTGATCTGACGTTTAATAAGTTAACAAAATTTGTGGTTTATTTGTCTCTTTATCAGGCCAGAATGAATCTGGAGTGGCTGTACACAATGGCAGAATATATTTAGTTGGTGGCTACTCAATTTGGACAAATGAACCCTCAGCATGTATCCAGGTAACTGTCCTTTTGATAGCTTTCAAATTGTTCTGATGAGGAATAGGAAAAAAGAAAAAGTTTAAAAAACCATTGGACCCTTTCGCTAATTATTTTCATGAAAATGTTTAACTGGGATGCATAATGGTGTAGACATGTGCAGTTTTATATTAAGTGTACTTAATCAGACATTGTAGATCACCAACAAGGAGCTTTTTGGTGAATTTCTGATTTTAAAAAATGGCATGAATATTACAGCTTCACTGTACCCTTGAATTTTTAGAATATTATTTAGCTTTAGCTGTTTTTTTTAATATCCAGTATTGTTTTTTAGATAGTATACAATATTCATTCACTGTAGTCCACATTGCAGAGAGCCAGTCTGGTGAAGTGTTCACAGCACTGAGTTAGAAATTTGTGAATTGTTGCCCTGCTTAGGCCCAAAGCCAATGTATGTCCTTGGGCCAGTCATTCTGTCAGTTCTAGGAAGGAGGCAATGGGCAAACCACTTCTGAAAACCTGGCCAAGAAAATAGCAGAGAATTGTCCTGGTAGCAGCCAGGAGACAACACTGACTCAAAGAAACCAAAAGAAAGCATACCTCACCTTTGATATATTTCTTATATGATGTTTTGAAGTCTGCTTTGAATAAAATAGCATACTTAATTTTAACCATAGGTGGCACAGTGGTTAGAATGCAGTATTGCAGGCTAAGTCTGCCCACTGCCAGGAGTTCGATCCTGACTGGCTTGAGGTTGACTCAGCCTTTTATCCTTCCAAGGTCGGTAAAATGAGGATCCAGATTGTTGGAGGCAATACGATGACTCTGTAAACTACACGGAGAGCCCTGTAAAGCAATATATAAGTCTAAGTGTGATTGCTATTTTTCCTTACACAGGTGCTGGATGTTAGTAAGGAAGGCAAAGAAGAAGTTTTCTATGGGCCTTCCCTGCCTTTTGCTTCAAATGGAATCGCAGCCTGTTTTCTTCCCGCTCCTTATGCTACATGCCCTAATCTGCAGCCTTTGCAAGTGCCTCATCATAAGATGGGCAATGTGTGAGAAAAGGAACCTCGCCACAAGAGAACAAGCTACTTCATTCATCCTGATTGTGTCTTTACATCAACAAAATTGAATGGTTGTGGAATCTAACCTTGTATTAAGTGCACTAGAAGCCAAAAAGCAACAAAAGGTGGCAGAATTACACCAGTCTCTGGTCTTCAAGTGGCTTTGACCATATTTGCCTATTAAGAATCTTTCTCCAAGTATTCTGAAAAACATTTTTTGCACTTTAATCCCTTGCTCCTGTTTCTGTCATTTTCACTGCCTTGCAAAAAAGTGTACAAAGAAAATGTAAAGAATTCTACCTTTCAAAATGTGGGCTAACAAGCTACAAGGCACTTGGACTGTTGCATTCTTGAAGGTTTTTTTCTTGGGGTTTTGTCCTTGGAATTAGAATGTGGAAAATACATACTTTTGTTGTCAACAACTCTTACTAGCAAAGGTGCTTGTAACCTACTGGCTATTTCTCATATTTGCCTCACAGATCAGGCAGGGGCTAAAAACTGGAGTCACGTAGATATAGTTTTACTTGTAGAAAAGGCAGACATGTGGCACTATAAAGGAAGTTTCATAAAGCCGGCCTGACAACAGGACTTGCTACTTGGACCATTTATGTTACCTTGCATTGTTATTTCCTAAGTGATGTCTGGAAACCATACTTTTTTAAACATGTTGGAGAAAATAAAGTTTAATTTTATCATTTTTAGTTGTAACATCTAATATCTAAACAACATCCTGACTTTTTTAAAAATTTAAAAGCTTGTTTAGGAAACAATAATTACCAAGCTTATTAAGAGTAAATTTTAAAGGAGTAAAACTGTTAAGGGATGTACAAAGATGAATTTAAATTGATGTAAATTTGAGAGGATCTGTTTCAAGTTTGAAATGAACCAGATCAACCAATCCCAGAAGTGATTTGAGCACAGAAGCTTTTAGAACGATTAAAAAAAAAAGTTCATTACAAATTCGGGAGGAAAAAATGGAACTCAAAACAGGAAATTTCAATTTTATGTGAAGCGTTTTGCATACCGCTGTAAAGCTGATTGCTGCATGTTCCAAGTTTTCTCCAAAAGGATTCAAAATACATCTGGCTGGACAATTATACTTTTTTTCTTTTCCAGCTTTTGAAGCTATTTTGTACAGTTACTAGAGATCAATCCAGTCTTAAGTTTTCATAACCAAAAACACTACAGGCAATATTTTCGTTACTCAGTTACATATTAATTAGGCTTCTGTTGTTTGACATATCATTACAGCCAAAAAACAAGCTACGACCAAAGAAGTGTACCAAGAAATGCAGTTAAGTGTAAGATTGGCTGGGTATTTACTTCACACGCAATGAAAACATTCCCAGTGCTTTCTGACAATGAAGAAACCCAACTTAATTTACAACAGCAGTTGGCGATCTTCTAAATGGCTAATTGCATGCAATTTTGGTAACCTGTACCTGAAAATTTTGAATCATCATCCAAAATTGTATAAGTTTTGGCAATTATAAATTTAGATTTTTCAGAACCAATAATTTGTTATAATGCAACATGAAATCTCATGAAAACCAAATGTCATAATTAGCAATTAATGACTTTAGCATAAATGAAACGTAGGAAACTAAGAAATCTTGACAAATAAAAATGGGTGAATTTATGGAAATTGTTGTGGGCGCTGGGAAATGCCATACTACTTCCTCACATTTCTCTATAGTTAGGAATATTGTGGTTGACTAGACATTTGGTGCATAGAACATTCCCCTTTCTCCAAGTTTATTTGACAGATAATTTTTCTTCCACCATCTTGAAGCACAGCAGCCAGCTTTACAACCAAATATCTTATCTACCATAAATATAAAAATATGTAACTACTCGAGTCCTTAAGATACCAGGGACTGAACCTAGATCTTCAAATAACTGCGACACACATTCTCTTCAAGGAGCCATGATGATTATAAAAGAGGTTAAAACATGGCTGTCATTTCCTATTTATTCCCTTTTCAAGAAGCGTTAGTATGAGGCTTGAGCTCATTCTGAAAAATCATACATTTCTCACGATATATCCAGTTGTTTAGGCATTATTTCATATTAATGCATTATGAATTTTTAATCCATTCAAGAGTCACTTAGGTGAGAGGGGAAGTATAGAAATGCGATGAATTAAATAACTAAAATGAATGCCTGAATCTTGGGGGGGGGGGGGGAAATAGGAAACTCCCATTTTACACTTCTCACAATCTGTTTTACTATATGCAGGGTATCTACAGTAATATTTTTTATCATTAATAACTTCATGACCAGTTTCTTACATATTTTGACATTTGAAAGAGATACCACATTGATAATTGTGTACCCACTGCAAATTCGTAAACTGCATGCTTGAATATGCTGAGGTATAAAACAAATCAATATATGAAGAATTTCAAACAAATGTGCCTCCATCCAACATTACTGGTATATTGTGCAGTCTACAATAAAAAAATAACATTTTTTCACTATTTACTGAATTTTTTTTACTGCATTTTTGTTTATATTCATATAATATATTTTCATACAGTAACTATTTGAGTTTCTAACAGAGCAGTGGAGCGGACAGTGGTGCTGTTTCTCTATGCAGGAAATCACAGGTATAGGCACATATATACAGTTTTCAAGCTGCTTTATTGACATTAACAACCACAAGTGTATTATTGTTTTAGATTTCAAACTTAGACTCCAAAGACAGTCCCACATTAATAACATCCAAAACATTGCCAAGGGCTCCACTGACATCATCAACACAGATGAAGACCTGGTTTTCAAGAAAGTTATGGAATGTTTGAAGGATGGGAATCCTATGTGTCCCCCAAAAAGGGGGATGCTTCTACACAAAAGGCACACTTCCTCTGTCAGGTGGAGGTAATATGGAACACCTATTACAGTTCACCTTGCTGCATTTATACAGATTGTCTTCAAGGGTACCCTCATTTGTAGCAAGTTGCAATTGTCCAAGTCGTCTGATCATAGCTAGTTGAGGAAAATGTATCAATACAAAGACCTTTCTGGCCATAGTGGCCACTTAACCTTGGAGGTATAGATGGGAGTCCAAGAGGTGTCCCCGTTGAAATGCAACCTCACCCAAGAGCAAAAGTGAAAATGCCCCAGATGTTAGAATAATGATTCTTTCCAAATAGTTTAGATTACAGTTCTACAATCTACATGAGCATTTGTCTTGCAAAGATTTATGTGATCTGGAGCCTGAAACATCTGGATTACAGCAAGTTCCCACCTTTAAAGTACTTAAGGAACTTGTCATCAAGAATCTAGCACTTTAATTGGTAGGTTAATGAATATAGTATAGTTTTGAGTGGCCTCCATGCAGCTTGCAGGTGTCTAACAATAGAATTAAATTAATTATAAATCTAAAAATAAAATTAAAACCCTACAAGGTGGTGTAGGGTTTCCAGCCTAAGCAGGTTGGACTAGAAGACCTTCAAGGTCCCTTCCAACTCTGTTATTCTATTCTAATATCTCACACAATCATATTCATTTTCTCTGTACAGGACAATTGTAGTCCCCCTCTAAGACAATTCTTAATCTTTTGCACTTGAAATTTTAACAGTATCAACACCTGGTCAAATATACTAGTGTACAACGATGGTAAAACTTCAAAAATCACATCAAGGAAAATCCAATTCAAAATGGGGGTTGTAAAGTAACATCTTTGATGGCATTACTATTACCAGTAGTAGTAGTAATATTCAGCTTTAAACAAAGTCTATGTATGACACATTTTTTTCTGACTTGAAAATCCTTAAGGAAGTATTTCTCCATTTATTTCTGGCTCTTTAACAAAGCATCTGTTTTCTGCTAACATTTGCAAGGCTGTTAAGGAAATTCTTGGATTCTCAGTATGCTTGCTTTTCTTATGGAACAGGAAATAAAATGTATTGCAGTGCCATTACCCCCAAAATAAAGTGTGGTGCCATTTAACTAAGTGGCTGACCTGGAATAATCTACATTAATGATAGCTTTTATCCAAGCTAATTTCAACAAAGCAACTATATACATCAACTAGCTACGAAAACTGTAGGGAGGTTTTTTTAGTGTCACTTAATAAAATACAAAAAAAGTGTAATACATTTTTATTGATGTCTGCAATCTCACATTCTGTGGAACTGTACCTACAATTCTGTGCAAGGCACACTAGGAAAGTAAACCCCATTATCAAACAATGTCAAATGCCCTTGGTACAGAGATCTGATGGAACGCCTGGAGCTGTTTGCTTCCTAACCATTTTCATGCTTGTCAGAGTTAATTTTGGCATATCTATCTTTCTTTATTGACACCCTAAGTTTATTTAGCTAAGAAATTATTAATAAAAATATGAGTACAGCATAGACACCTGTTTTCTTGCTTAACTGTTCCATTTAGAAGCATGAGCATGTTGTACCTAGAATAGCCTGCTAGGGAAGAAAAACTTTATAAATACCATTTAGATTTTTTTTAAATGCTTCGTTCCATGATGAATGTACATTTTTCACCCCCTGGATCTCAGAAGCTTTTGTAATAAGGCAAAATACCTCATCACTTATGTGAAATAAAACTCTCAAGTAATTTAAGACACATCTTCATCTTTCCAACAATAAAAAAAATACAGAATTTGACAAAATGGACTTGCCTATAATTGTAAATGATGGCAATTAGTATGAATTTTCAACAATTTATGCAATATCATAGAAAATTGTTTGATGGTTAGGAAAGGGAGCAATTTATGTGCGTACTGGATGCTTCTCCATTGCTAAAATGAAAGTGGATCGTATTGGTGGCCAGATTCTTTCACTTTGCAGGGGGATTAGAAGTACATTGAAATACACAGCATTAACAAAAAGCCTACAATGAGGGGAAAAGATAGGTTCTATCATTGAAATGCACATTGTAATACATAAAATACAAATGAAGCACTACAACGGTTAACACATAAAATCCAAAATGAGAAATGAAAACTTTAAATGGACTGAATCCTCAAAACGGTGGCAGCAAAAATTCTAAAACTAGCTTTCTATATCTCATTCTGACGACTGAAAGTACAAATGGGGAGGATCCTATCCGACAGGTAGAAGGTAGAATTTACCTTCTACCTTACCTTTGCGGAAAAATCTGAGACCTACCACACATCATCCTGAGCTTTCACTACTAAGCATATTTTAAATGACATATTTATTTTATTTTAAATGACATGTTTATTATCCTGCTTTTACCATTTATAATAAGCTCAAGGAGGTGAATATATCTAATACTCTTTTGTCCCTTTATTTTCCCCACAACCGTCCTGTGAGGTGGCTGAGCTGAGAATGACTGGCCCAAAATCACCTGGTTGGCTTTCATGCCTAAGGCAAGACTAGAATTCAGAGCCTCCCAGTTTCCAGCCTTAACCATTAGACCATAATGGCTGTCTATATGCATACATTGAGTAGGACTAAGGTCAGGATTGCATCTGTTGCCTAATTTGTCTGAGTCCAAAATTCATTTTGGGAATAACTAGAAGACATTGATTCTCCTGTGCACTGCTTGGAGAGTCCAAGCATGGGTTAACACAGCCCATTTGCCCTAGGACTGAGTAGACTTTTTTAAACCACGTTTCCTTTGCCTCAGTGATCCCAGTTTAAAAACACAGTCCACCCTGTTAGGACTTTATCAGGAGTGCTCTCAGTCCTAGTTAATGTTTTGGACTTTCCAAGCACTCACAGTAGACTAGTTAGCCTTTTATTTATTTCTTAGCTGTTTAGTGCAGTCCTACTCAGTAAGAGTCTGACAGATCAGCTGATTTTAATTCCTTGGGAGGCTGTCGGAGATCTGATCGGTTGCCAGTTGCACGCAGCGATTATGGTTTGGGATTCACCTATCCAGCGGCTCCTGGCAGGTGTGGGGGTGGCAGGAGGCTTCATGTCGCCCATCCAGCCGTTCTACGCTCAGAGTGAACCCTCAGTCAGTTTCAAGCTCCAACTAAAGCAAGCTGTTTTCCCTTTCCCCAGCAAGTGCGGTGGCCATTTTGGGAGGCGTGTTCACACGCTTTTCCCTCGGCTACAAACTGGATTGCTCGTCATCATTCTGAATGACTGCAGTTAGGAGCAAAAAGCTCCAGCGGCCATTTTAACAACCTTTTCTCTCAGTGCCTGCCGGAGAGATAGAGAGTGGAAGCGCTTTCCTTGACAGCCGCACTTGGCCCCTCGAATTACAGATCGCTGCTGGGAAGTGACAGACGCTGTCTGGGGCTCCAGCAGTGTCTTCCTCTCCCCCCTGACACCCGTTCCACCAGGGAGGGCGGCATTGGATAGTTTTGACCACCAGGTATCTTCCAATTGATCTGTGGCACGTTTGAGCCAGCTGGCCACCACCTTGATTCCTTCTTTGCTACTGCGAGCCTCTCCTTCTACTATTCTCCTTCTCTCAGTAGAAGGGATTTCCTGTCTTCATCCCCTAGGATATCATCTTCCAGCTCCTCTGTCAGAGAGGAGATAGAGCCTTTCCATTGTCTTATTCCAGAAAGAGAAGCAGCTGTCCCAGCTGGCCACAGAGGCTGACGTTCTTCCTCAAGAACTAGGCCTTCTCTGCAACGAAACCCTGCCCTGTCAGCTTAAATGAAAGAGATCATCTCCCAGGCCATTTCTCAGGGCACTGTCGAAGGCCTTCGACAGAAGGAGGCCAAAGGCAATAAGCATCCTAGGAGCCAACCTAAGCCTAGCACTAGTAGAGACCAGAATCCAGCTTCTCCTGGTGCCTCAGTTACCATGGAGGCTTCTATCTAGGAGGAGGAGGTAGCTGATGGGTTTCAGTTGTCAGAGGACGAGGACATGCCCCCCAATAAGCCTGCATTTACGGACCTTTTCAAACCCTTTTCAAACCCTCATTGTTCAAGGTTATTTTACACAAGGCAAGGGCCTCCATATATCTAGGGCCAGCCAAAGCCAAGGCCAAAGACACTCCTTCCACTTCCCAAGACCACAAACAGGGTCTGTTTAAGGAAGATGCTCTAGACCCGGAGCTCATTCCAGTTTCAGACCTGTTTATGGACATCGTGCAGCACCAATAGGCGTAGCCAGGGGCACTAGCCAACCCCAGTGGGGGCGGGGATAAGACCTTATATTCTCTAGAGAATAAGATGGAGGATATTTTGAAATTGCCAGAGGTTGATGTCCCGGAGGTCTCTCTCACTTCCACCTCGGCTTTGGTGGCGGATCTTTTAGAGGGCCTAAAAGCTGAGGATAAAAGAGTGGAGAAGGCCTGTCATAAGATGCACCAGGTGGCTGCCTAGGCTATTAGGGCCTCTTCTCAGTTTTCTTTTTCACCAGGGTCACACTCTTTTGCTCCAACTGCGCTCCAAACCGGCCTCTGAGAGGTCTTCTTGGTGTCATGATCTTAGCAAGATCATTACGGAGGTTTGAATATTCCACTGACGCCTGCCTAAACGCAGCTAAGTTCGCGTCCAGAGTCCTGGTTTTGAATGTGACTTTGTGCCACCTATTGTGGTTTCGCCACTGGCGCCGGCTTCACCGGTCATGAAGGTGAAGGGGTAATCTCTTTGGAGATTCCTTAGACAAATATCTCATTAAAACTAAGGATAAGAGGAAAATCCTCCCAGCTACCCTTAAGAAGGGTGACAAGAAAGGCTCTAGTTCTTTCAGAAAGCAGTCCTTTCGGTCTCAGGACAACTCTCAGGCCTCCTCCGCCTCTTACTCCTATCAGATGCCCTTTTATCCTGCCTCTGACAGAAATCAGGACAAGGGCTCCTTCGGATCTTGGGGCAGACAGCAGCAGGGATCCTTTTGAAAGTCCTTTCATGGTGGTTCCAAGTGCGGCAAGTGACCACCACAGCAGACCTCCCATCGGAGAGCGACTCCTTCTATACGCCGACCGATGGGAGGATATCACCACAGACTCATGGATCCTCAACACTGTCAGGAGGGACTCACCCTAGACTTCCTGATATTCCCTCCACGGACATTCGTCCGCTGCCCTCTCCCCAAGAAACTCCTCAAAAGGTTTCTCATGTAGGCAGACATTTGTCACTTTCTGCAGATAAGAGGCCATAGAGCCAGTTTCATCAGACCAGGAGGGGAAAGGATTTTACTCCATTCTCTTCCTGGTCCCTAAAGGCTCAGGGGGGGGGGGGAGGATGGAGGGCCATCTTGAACTTAAAGCGCCTAAGCCAGCATCTGGCCTACAAACAGTTCAAGATGCAGTCCCTACACTCCATCTTCGGCTGCATAAGAAAGGGGGACCTTCTGACCAGCATTGATCTGAAAGAAGCTTACCTGCATGTGCCAATCCATCCTGCACACAGGAGGTTCCTGCGGTTCTACTGCAACGGGAGGCACTATCAATACCGGACCCTTCTCTTCAGCCTCTCATCCACCCCCAGGACTTTTACCAAGCTTCTGGTGACAGTGATGGCGCACCTGCGCACCTGTCCGATACGCCTGGAATGCTACATCATCATCCAGTCGTCCAGTCATCACCAAGCCACAAGGGATGTTCAGGTCACCATAAGCACTCTTCAGCGTCATGGCTTTTCAATAAATTATCAGAAAAGTCATCTCTAGCCAACGACTCACATTCAGCATCTCGGCACCATAATAGACTCTATATCCTGCCAGGTGTTCCTGTCCCCAGATCGACTGAACAACCTCAGGTCCAAACGTCTAGGAAACCATCCACAATACGCATATACAATGCAACCTGGGCTGCTTTTTCCGTCTGGTGCAAAGGTACTGTAGTATTGTAGATGTCACAGCCTCCATACCCCAACTCCTGGATTTTCTGCAGGAGGGCTTGGACAAGGGCTTGGCACTCAACACCCTTAGTCGCCAGGTTGCAGCATTGTCCACCGTCCTGACAAGAGACAACCACCAGTCCTTGAGCCAGCGCCCTCAGGTTAAGAGCTTCCTCAAGGGCACCTCCAACATCCGCCCTCAGGTAGTCCATAGGTACCCTTCCTGGAACTTGCCATATGTCCTACAAGCCCTGACAAAGGCTCCATTTGAACCAATTCGGACTGCTAGTCTTCACCATTTGACCTTTAAAACCACCTTCCTAGTGGCGATCACTTCCACTAGGAGAGCTTGCAGCTCTCTCAGTCAGAGAGGAACTGTGCATAATTCATGCTGATAGGGTCATCCTACGACTCGACCCTACTTTCTTACTGAAGGTGAATTCTCACTTCCATAGGGCAGAGGAGGTGATCCTCCCAAACTTTTGCCCCAAACCTCAACATCCAAAGGAACACTCTTGGCATAAGTTGGACATTAGGTGTGCTGTATGCATGTATGTCAAGAGGACCAAGGACTTCAGGCACACTGAGTCCTTCTTCGTTATCTTTTCAGCCAGGATCGCTGGGTCACAAGGCCTCCTCCTCATCAATTGGATGTTGGCTGAGGGCCTGCATCAAGATGGCCTACGAGCAGCAGGGAAAGCTTGTACAACGTCGAGTGACGGCACACTCCACAAGGTGTGCTGCCACCACAGCAGCCTGGGCAACCCAGGCCTCTATTATTGACATTTGCAGAGCAGCTACGTGGGTGTCCCCCACTGCATCCATACACTACTATAAGATTGACACCTTGCCTCAGCCAAAGCCTCATTGGTAGACATGTCCTGCAGAAGGTTGCCTCGGCACCGGACAAACTGGACTCTACTTCTTCCCTCCCTGGGACACAATAGCTTGGGTATGTCCCATACTTAGACTCTCCAAGCAGCGCACAGGAGAATGACCGCTGGCTTACCTGAACAGCTCTTTTCTGGGGACGCCCAGGATTTATTCAATTCCAAGAATGTTATAGCGATTTGCATACCTGACAGATGTCCTGCAATGGATACTACTTTAGTTTTTAAACTGGGATCCCTGAGGCAAAGGAGGCGTGGTTTAAAAAAGTCTACTCAGTCCTAGGGCAAATGGGCTGTGTTAACCCATGCTTGGACTCTTCCACAGCACCCAGAGAAGGACCGTTCAGGTAAGCCAATGGCCATTTCAAGCTCTTTCTCTAAAAGCCAGCCTTAATTACCTACACTAGGGGTGTCAAACTTAAGGCCCGGGGGCCGGTACTTAAATCTAGCTCACAGGGTTGCCCTGGAAACAGTGGTGGACCGGCCCACGGTGCTTCTGCTAGCAAAAATGGAGCACACAGACCTCCCAAACTGTTTTCGCTGGCAGAGTGCTCAGGCCACCAAAACCGCCTCCCAATATGAGTGATGTCCAGCTGGCCACACCCGGCCCATGAGGTCAAACATAACCCTGACAAGGCCATCAATGAAATAGAGTTTGACACCCATGACCTACACTTTCATATTCTATCTAAATATAAAAAGAAAGAGCAGGGATGAGCAAGGTTAATAGGTAACTTATTTGTTTGACTTATGATGTGGGAAAAGACTTCACGGATGCAAAAGAATCAAGGAAAAGAAAATGTAACATTCACATCCTTCTTTTCTTGAATCTTTGAAAGGACTCAATTCTAACTACACATTAAGTCCTCTGTTCAGGACTTCTTGACTATGATTTATAACCATGGCCTACATAACCTTACACAAACAATAACTGAACATTATGATAAAAAGATTTACTATAGTTTACAATCTAATAAGCCTTTGAATGGTCACACTAAGTCAGTAATTAAGCCTTCACTCAATAAACAGAATTTAAATCAGAAGTAGACATTTCTATCTAAAACTAAATTCATCTCCTTGGAAGTAAGTGAATTAATATTGTGGCTCTAAACTTTATAAAGGAATTTGTCATAAAAGCCGTTATTTAAAACAGAATCATAAAATAAACATAAAGCACTTGGGACTTTTTATGTACCCTATTAAATTTTAACATTTTATATATTTCCCAAGATAATCAGCCAATGCAGATTTATAAAGCCTCTCTACAATGGTTAGATATATCTGTTTCCTGAACCCCAGGCAAATAATCACTGCCAGCGATTATATAATGCAATGTCAAAAAGATGTATTAATAAATCTTTCAACTGACTTCTCATTCAAGAGTAATTTTTCATAAATTATGACTCATAAAACTCTTTAAATATCTCAGCTAAGTATTAATTATATTCCCAATAAAAGACTGTTTGGTTAAACAAGCCTTTATAATATAACTCCTATTTTCCTACAAATCAAAGGCTTCGCACTCAAAAACTTAATGCAAAAGCTGTATTTCTGTTTTGTGTTTCTACTGAATGGTAAAGGCTCAGATTTTGAAATCTTCAGCTCACCTGAAGGTTTTTTTTTAAAGAAAGCTTTTAGAAATGAAGGCCTTTTGAACTGAATTAAACTCTTCCAAAGTGTAGTTGCTTACAAGAGACTACAATGTAAATTCAGTAAGTCTCTTTCATAAATGAAAAGAAGGTTTTGGCTCCACACTATTAAGTAACCTAATAGAAGCTTTTAGTTCCTGTAGGTCCTGATGTAATAATAGCTGAGTTAGGGAAGAGATAATCTTCTATC
>JAPKID020002447.1:0-11432 GCA_026931265.2 Tropidonophis doriae | reverse complement strand
AAATGAAGCAAAAACCTGAATCTGCCAACTGGTCTGGGGCACCAATGGGGTTGTGTCTTTCTGGAGGTGGTTAGGTAAAAGTCCACCTTTCCCTATGTCATTCTTGCTCCCTTTCCTCCCATTTTTATTAATTTTAACTCAACTTTAGTGTTAATATTTATTGTTTTAATGTTTTAAATATTTTATCTTATTGCCTAGTGTCGCCTCTCGAATTGCCTCTAGGTGAGATGGAATTTAAGTTTAGTAAATAATAATTAAAATAATAATAAGAAAGGCCAAAAAAAAGGCTTGAATAGTGGATGTGGCAATATCTGGAGAAGAGCAGAATAGAAAAGAAGGAATTGGGGAAGATAACAAGATACAAATCCTTCAAATAAAAATAGAACAACTGCGGCAAAAGAAAGCAGAAGTAATACTAATAATAATAGGGGTCTTGGGTAGAACTCCAAATAGACTATGGCCTCACTTGAACACTGTTGTCATTGACAAAATCACCACCAGTCAATTGTCAAAGGCAGCTTCACTCAGAACAGCTTACATCCTGCAACAATATCTTTAAAACCATCAAGCATTCACATCTGCCTATCTCAAGTCCTTTGGCACAAACTCAATAGATGGACAAAAATGCCAAAAAACAGTCTGAACATCTGACTGGCTTTACGACAAACCAATATAATAATAATGTCATCCAAATAACATGTCTGGAACAAAGTCCATTGTGCAAGTTAAGCAGATCAAGTTCTATAATTTGCCTGGATCACACAGCAACCATAACCATCAATTTGTACATATCGATCTGTAATAAAACCATATGTCTATAAAAAGAATAAATATTTATCTTTTCTTCATTGTCTTGTTATTCATCATCCAATGCCTATCACTTTTTTTTATGCACATGACCACGTTTTAGATTACAAAATATTTGGAGCAAGGATTTCTCTAATTCCAAAATAAAGACATCTCCAAATTGAACTCAATTCCTGGGGACAAGATAGATTTATTCTATAAAAAGAAAAAGGAGTAGTGAAGGAGAAGAATATAAAAATCAATTACTTAAATTTACACCTGGTGTAAATTAAAATTAAGATAAATATTACATCAGCATGAGATCTTTATACACAAAAGAATGTATTTGTTGCTTAAAATATTTTTTGTTGACAGCTTCCATAAAGGCCAGGTAACAGAATGAAAAGCATATATGATTTCTTTAAAATTAGCCTCACTGAACTCAGCAAAAAATTAATCAGTAGCTATATACTGCATTCTAGTCCAAGCTTCATAAAAGTGCATGAATATTGCTGAACACAGAGCTAGTTCCTTGATTTGTAGTGTGCAAGACACAAATGTTATTTTAAGATAACACAAACTGAGGTAACTTAATCAAAGGCCAAGTGTATTTGAACTTCTTCCAATTACAACATATTGATATTAATATGACTAAGATAGCTTTAGCTAATGGACATTTTTAATTAGATTGTAGGTCAAGCTATTAATTTACTTTTCAGTCTTATCCAAATATATCTTGTTATTTGATCAGGTGATATAAAATTTCTTAAAGAAATGTAAGTATATATGTAAGTATGGTAGCAAAAATGTTATAGATTTATGTAGCTGGTCACTGCAGAACTATCACTTTGGTCCACAATCCTATAATATTTGTAGCAGAAAAGAAAGTAAATCTAATAACCGATTCAAAATTCATCAGAAATGCAGATAACTAGAATTTCTGTTTTAGCCACTGTGATTAATTATTGTGCTTTCACTTCATTTAGAAAAGAAATCAACTTTAATATTTTAATAGCACTTCAAATAATAATTCCCCTCACAAAAAAGCTGGTAGCACATATTTTCCATTAAAATTAATGAAATATGTTAAATTGCAGGTAGTCTTCTTAATTTTAATCCAAATTTAAGCCTATGTTCTTCATGTTATAAATATACATGAACTATGTAATTTAACTGCAAAATACTTAGTTATTTAAATATAATTTGACAATCCATTGAAAAACTGACATTCTTCATTTTTGTATACTGAACATTTTTCCTAGTCTCTGATGATTGTAAATATTTTACTATTAGAATGCTAAATGTTTTGTGCCATTCCAAAAATGTTTGCATCCTTAAATAGAAATATAATATGTAAAGCTTTATTTCATTTTGATTTGTACAGATGGAATTTTATCATTAGTTATATTGAAAATATAAAGTTGAGATTAATAGAAATTATTAGGGCTATGCAGTGATTCAGAAAAATTTTGAACATACTTTTGTACAATTCAAGCAGCCGTTACTTTTTCTAGGACCAGGTAGCTGGCCTCTGCAGCTGTTTTAAATAGTTGCAAGCAGCTACGATATCTTCATTTCTAGAACATTCCAAGACACTTTTCTTGAATCAAAGCTAAATCATGACAAAGTCCTTTAATGTTATTGTTGTCTTTATATATAAATACATAACGCTTATACAGTACATCATGTATGTCTTTGATTTACCAAACAATTTTATTTAATTTTAAATCAAATGTATTCTCTGTAGCAGCAAACACCAGATAGCATGCCTAAAAAGTCTGCATGATGGGCATGGTATTTAAAAGATTCTTTGGATGTATATTAAGGTTTTATTTCTGGTCATTAAAAAAAAGTGACCAGGATAAAGATACAAAATTCTATTCTATTCTATTAATTATATGTTTGCCTTTTGCAAGGCTCTGGGTTCCTGGGCTTAGGTTTGGAGTCTATAAATTAGATTTCTTGAAGTGTTTGTATTATATCTGTATTGATATTTTTTAAGAAAAAAATCTCATCTGCCAATTGTCTATTTATTTTGCAGTTTCTCTTTTTGTTTTGCCTTTTCCTTAAATGTTGTTAGCCACTGGGAGTCACTTCTTTGAGATGGGAAACCATATAAATTGAACAAATACATATAAATAAATACATAAATGAGTTTGACTTACTCTATAACTCAGAACTACCTACAGTATCTCAGAAAATTTGAGATGTACTATCAAATTGAAAGAAAAGCTAGCAAAACCAGCTTGAATTCCTATCAGAATGGAAATTCAAACTTGAGTTGTGCTGTATATTTTAATATAGAACATTTTTCCTAATGCTATAACAAACACAACAGATAACAAATTTGCAATGATCTACTTTTGATCAAAATGTGAATTTAAATAGAACTAACAGGGAAAGAAATAGTGGATCATATTCAAATGATATTTCAACTCTTATGGAACATGTATCTGGGGTGTGATGAAGTCCTATTGTAGGCCTTCATCACACTAGGTATTTTAAATGTTGTAAGCCATACGGAGACATTTGCATGTGAGTTGGGAAGCTATATAAATTTGTTTAATAAATAAATAATAAAATCAATGACCAACTCTCCTTGAAAAAGTAGTAAGTATACATATTTATAAGCCTAACTGTTTCTAGCACCAGAGAAGCTCAAATCGCCAAACCTATTTTTATAGCATATTATTTAGTAGAATCGCGAATTATTTACCAAAATTAACCTAAATTCTGTCATGATCTCATCATATGCTAAATAATGATAAACTTCACAGTTTCATTATACCATTCAAGAAATTGAACTTACCAGTTCCAGCCTAGATTTTCCACCTTTGTTTGAATTGTCAGATAAATTATTGATTTCCTTTCAATACAGTGATAATAAAGATACAGGAAAATCTAGAGTATCTGATCTTCCCCCTAGTTTATTTGTTGCTCTTAATTGTAATAAGTTTGGAGTAATTTCATTATGTGACAAATTAATGCTGTCATCTTCTCCTGAGGATTCGAATGTCATCGTGTCAGTATATAGCAGAAGTATCATTCTTACGGCCCACGGGCCAATTGCAGCCTACAGGACAGTATCTTGTGGCCCCCACCGTGATATGAAAGTATAAAATTAGTATTAATATTAGTATTACTATTAATATAAGGAATCCCTTATGCGGCCCAGCCTTACCCAGACTCTGCCTCCAGCAGAGGTAAATTGAGTTTGAGACCCCTCGTCTATAGGAACACACATACACATACACACACACATAAGAAAATCTGGAATCTAATACAAATGTTGTTAAAAAAACTTTATTAATCTTATGTGTGTGTGTATATATACACGTGTGTATTATTTCTACCACTGCTACCATTCCATATTAGAGATTGTTTCTATTTGGCTCAGTGAAGCACCTTAGATGAAAACTAAACTGACTGGTACGCATGGATTTTGCATCTAGGGGAAAAAACAGCCATGCAAATAGCCAAATTAATCCTGTGTCATTTTCAGATAATAACAAACACTGCCAAAAAACATCTCTACTGTGCAGTCTAAAAGAATCTTACCTGTTAATTGAACTAACGCTGGGCACTGTGTCATTATCGCACACTCTTTCTGCTAAAAGTCTGTCCCTGATCTCCCAAGCAAACATGGTGGGGTTTTGGCGTTTATATTCTGCAATTTTTTCTACTACTTTGGGCGTGGCAACCTTTGGCTTTGAACCTCCAATAACTCCAGGCTTAATGCTTCCAGTCTCGTAATACCTAGGGTGAAATGCAGAAAAGAAAAGCGTAGGTTTAGAAAGCATTTTAATTATAAGCTCTCCTCCCACCTTCAGTAAATGATAAGAATTTAAGAAGGGCACAAATTAGGTTCTCGCATTTTCAATAGGAATATATTAACATATCTTTACTGTATTGCATCACTGATATTAATAATACATTCATTTCTTTTCTTACATTTGACATTCTATATTATTTAAGGGGAGTAACTACAATAATGTTGCATGCATTTTTGCCAGCAAAAAATGAGTTAAAAGGTCATGCTTGAATTTAAAATTATTTCAAAATCAGTATCATTAATCTGTAATGAAATTAAATCAAACCAGTATTTTGACGCTGCCATATTTATAGGAAATTGTCAAAGGCATGACATAGACGTAAAGTGTTATATTGGCATCATTTAAAAAAAGGAAGGAACTTAGTGACCATGGGATACTGCAAGGGTCATAAATCATTTTTTTCAGTGCCGTTGTAAATTTGAACAGTCATTAAATGAACTATTGTAAGTCAAAGATTACCTACATATAATAGTCATTGAATTTCCAATAACACTTTGTTGGGGAATTTTCACATTTATTGTTAGCGATAAATCTCTGCACAAGCTGTTTTTTGGTGAAAATATGTATAAACCTTTGCATTCTGAGTGGCAGAGCCCCAATTATGTCATTTTCTCCCAAAGACTTATCAGATGATCCTTGTGTTGTCTTCTTTCAGAAGATGAATCTAGTGACTCTTTTTCACCTGGGCATTCCTGGATAACAAACTTACTGAAAGCCAGTCTTCTTTTGGGCTAACTACTACTTTGTTTTTTTCTTAATGAACGTTATTTAATATATTTATTGTTAGAAGCAACACTTCCCAATTACAGGCTCCTGTTTTGTGAAATAGGAAGTTTGACTTGCCAATCTTTTGTTAGCCTTCTAAAAATTGGTGCACATGGCTCTCTTCCAAAAAGTTTTAAATAATTAATTTAATTAAACATTAAAATGTTTAATGCAATTCAAAAACTGTTTTAATTTAAATTAATGATAACAATTTTATTATTTTATTATTTTAGCTTTTATCATTATGATATAGATACTTTTATTTCTGTAAATTGCCAAGATTAAATGGTTCCAAAATCTAATAAATAAGCCAGTATTTTGGGTTTTATTATGATGGATTTACTTAATTCTGTTTGCATGATATTGTTGTGAATTGCACTGAGATCCTCTGGCAGGAAGAATGGCATAAAATAGAATAATCAGTAAAATAAAATATATGCAATAATTATCATAGAATAAGTAACCATGTGTTTGAATAAGAATTAAGAACATTTAGGTGCCTGCTTTGATCACATTATCTGACTTTAATTTAGTTAAACTAAAAAAAAAGTTCATTTTAAATCAATGCATTCTCTTGAAACCCAATAGAAATCAATCAGATTTAATGCAGACATTTTTCATGTCACTCGATTTAAGAAATGGAACTTTTAACATATAAAATGCTTAATTTCCTGCCTTAGGCTTTGCTGATTAATATCTTATTGTTGCATCTCAGTTTTGGTCATATTTAGCACTATGAAAATTCAGGAAGCAGTTGACACAAATATTTAAGAGCTAGGTACCATTTTAGAATGATTAGACATTACTTTTTAAGGCACCTCAGAATTATTATATTATATTCCCACTGTTGGGGTGCTAAAAGTGAGAAAAATGGCTTGTCAAAAAAAACCATGGCAGTAGCAAGTTAAACCAGAGGTGTAATGTGTCTTAACTGGTCTGACATTTTGTTGCCTGAGGATAAAGCAAGTAGCCTCACCCACTCAGGAAAACAAGGTATGTCATACGCAAAGTCAATCAAATTGCACTGTCTTCATGAGGCAGAAAATCCAACAACCTCTCTTCCCAACACCATCAGTAAAAATACAATAATAGCACATTAATAACAATTGACCTTCTTTGTTATACTTGACATTTGGCCCTTAAATTGGCTGTTTTAATGAGCTCAATAGCAGGCAATGGCCCTATTTAAACAACAGTATTAGACAGCCCTGTTACACTACTGAAAAGAAGACCTGATTTGAGATCAGTCAGTAAAATGTCTTGCATTTTTTTTAAAAAATTAAGTAAATAAGATCTGATCATTGGGATTTGATTTTTTTTTATCCTAATGTTATCACCCCAGTGTTGCCTTGAAGCAAGCAATGACTAATATTTACTCCGCGTCATGACCAAACACAACAATGCAAACTGAATTATTTTACAAATTAATATACAGTTAAAGAAAGCTGAAGCTTTCCAATCCTGGCTTGACCAAAAAAGTCACAAAACTGGCTTGCATTCAGATTGTGGTTACGTCTGGAATTAATCATGCTGTCCATTGACACACACCTCTAGTAATGATATTCTCAAGCACTATTGGACGCAGATTCATAACTCCTATCAAATTATTGTTATACATTTTGTATTTCAAACTATTTCTTTTGCCCCATGATTAAACATAAAAGGTGTAATTTAAGAAATACTGATTCCCAAGATGGAATATGTCTGGCTTCTCTTATTTTTTTACATGCATACATAGAGAAGGAAAGAGTATTCTCCAATTACACTGACATTTTATGAACTGTAATTATTACTTATGAAAATAATGAGCTATGAAATTTCAATTTATTGTTGACAACTTAAGTGACAAAGCTCCAGAACTTGATTCTTAATTCTATAATAATGCAAATATCTCTAAAGACAAAATCTATTCTGAAACACTAAAACTATTATGTGTTCTTTCTGACCTGTTTATTTGTTTCAGTCATTGATACTAATAAAAATGATTATCTAGTCTTCCGAGAGAATTGAAGAAGGGAAAATAAAGCAGGATAGCCTAAAACTAACTTTGGCCATTAAGAAATATGACTTAACACTCCAGAAATATTAATGTGCTGATCTAATATAAAAAGTAAAATATATGAAAATGTGTAATTGTATATTATTGCTGACTTGTATTTTTCCTTGCATTTACCAGCTTGCCACTTTTAAGAAATATACATTGCATTACAACTTTTAACACTTCAGTCTTAAGGCTATTTATTGAAAAGCAGTCCTGCTAAAATCAGCAGAATATTTCCAGAATAAATTATCTTTTAGAATTCAATATTAGCATACACACACATATATACACACACATGAAGTCATATTTCCCCATATATAAACCGACAACTATGTTTCATTCTCTGATTTATGCTTATATCAAATAATTGCGAAGATAAAAGATCCATTTTTAAAATATTTGTTGACCTTCTATATGTCTTCTGTTGACCGACAGTCAACACAAAGTATAGAGATAAATCAGATTCATAGCTATATTTAAAGTGTTAAATATCACATTTTAATATCTAGGGTAAAGCTTTGCGTTCACAATTAATAAACTTATATAGTTAGATTAAAGAATAAGTTTTTAATGGATTATAATTTAGCAAAGTGTTTAAAATAAAAGTTCTACTTTAGTTCATTAGAAATTGTATTTTGGGTTTAAAGTACTAGGTCCAGACCTTCACTCCTGTGTGCTATGTCTAGCTAGTAAAGAAGAAGTAATAGGTGTGATTTTAAAAATGGAAAGTACATAAAAAATAATAGTTTTGTCTTCTACATAGGTAGTAAAATTTAATCAAATCTATTATGTTCATTTTTGTTATCGTTCCAAGTAGGTTCATGCAAGATTGTTACATAGATGACCAAATATTGACTTTTTATAACTTTTGCAAATGAGGGAAAACAATATATCCATAACACCTAAAACACTGACAAATTTTAGAATGAAAGAGTTTTATTTAGGCAAAAATATTGCTAATGTAATGGAAATCAATGTGGTACATCTACAAACTATCTTTGGTGAGAACAATTAGCTAATTAGTTCTAATTTATTTTTCCTTTATACACATTTAATGTGTATGTCCAATCTTTTTAAATCAAGAAAAAAATCACTGAAGCATTATATTGATGTTCAAAATCATAATGCTTTCTCAGACACACCATTTCTCAATCTACATTTATATTATTGGAAAATGTTCTCTTTGTTTTTTAAAATAAATGTTACTGTTGCTGCATTGCTTAGATCAGAACAACAAAACTGAAGTATCATTAATACTATTACATTATTTCTACATGCAATTTGTATATGCAATTGTCCTTATTTCCAATTTCATTCAAAATAAAATACATACATACATACATACAATTACAAAAAGGAATTCTAAAAGCATCCATTAAGGAAGCAAAACCAGGGCTTGACTTCTCAAAATTAGAAATTGTTTTTTCAGTAAGCATTATAACCAAGAAAATGATTTGGATTGCAGTCTAAAACCTCAGTCAAATGTACATTTAAATACTAAAAGCAGAAGTTCATGGCTTCATTTCATTTACCTGAAAGTAGACTCAAAGAGTCTACTCAAAGAGTCTAGAATTATTGTTAAATTAGCGTGCTAAATTAGCACAGATTGGATTGCAGAAAGAAAACAAGTTTTCCGTTCACCTAGCAGTAACTTACAGCAATTTTTCAGGTGAGTTTCAGTGGTTCAGTAGGAAGCTTATGACACATGTTACAGAAATCACAAATTCAAGAATATAAATACATCATTTTCCAGCCACAATTTTCAACTATCCTTATTATTGGCTTAGTCACCTTTCTGCTATCTGAACTGCTTCTTAGAATAACTATAACACATAAACACCATGCATTATTTTACTTTTTTTCAGAATGGACTGATTCACTTTGATCTGCTTTTACCTGCCAAGAATTTTGCTGACGCAGCCATGGCTGACTCGCAATTGCCTGGAGATGTCGCAAGGCCGGACACCTTGATGGGCAAGTTCCACAATCCTTTGGCGAACAACATCAGGCAGTGGCCGACCATTCACAAAAACGCCCCCTAATTGATTCACTCCTCCATGTCCTGAAAGATATGGGGGGAAATAAACAAAAAAACAAGCAGAGAAAAAAATACATCTTTGTGACTGTTTAGAAAATGCTTTAAAAGGCTTCCTGCAACTATGGCTTCCCCTCTACCATTAAGCACTGAATAACTTCTTCCTAAGAGTTTGGACATTTCTGAAATGCTAGTTATGGTTTATTTGCTCAGAGGAGGACGAACAATGTTATTTACTAAAACCTAATTTGACACTGATAGCAATTTTACACTTGTGTAACTCTAATTACTTTAATAATTACCCAAGATTATGTGGCATGAGATTCAGGCCTCCAATTTAGAAAAAAAAAATCTCAAAAGTTATTTTTAGGCCAGCCCGCAACTCATCCGGCACCAAAAAATTATGAATGATAGCTATTAAATTTAAGGTGTAAATATGAAGCTAAAATTCTTAGCATGCTTGTTTTAATACCATTAAATTCAATCACATTTACTTGCATGTAAATATGTTTACAGTAAGTGTGCCACTCTAACTTTGATGGTAAATAAAGCCAAGCCATGCTCATCTCTGGAGGAAATAGGGCCAAATTTAAAAAGGTGGCTCCATTGATGGGACTTCCGAAAGTATTCCGTTTTTCTTTCGATATCATAGCTCAGTTATTAATGCCTTATATAAATGTCTGTATGTGTGTAATAACTTCAGATTTACATATTTTACAATGTCTATGAAAATATTAAGGCACTATATTGCGTGGCTCAGCGAGACAGGGTTATTTTTTCCCTATATGTACATTTTTCACTATTTTTTTAATAAGTTGAAACATCTAGTGTAAAATGGTTTCCAACTAGATAAATAGTAGCTAACTGGGTAAAACCAATAAGCATGAAATACAGTGCCATGGAATAGTGAGAAAATATAATTAACTCTGAAATTGTTCATCAGACAAACTATAATAAAGAAGTAGCAATGTTGAACACAAATAATTGCAAGAGCCAGCATTATTGGCAATACTGAATAAAGTAATTTCTCTATTTACAGAAGGCTTGAACTGAACACAATCTACTAACTCTGCATTAAATAAAAAATCTAGTTAACTATATCATCCATGTTTATTAAGCCCAACAATGTCACTATTGATAAATTTGACAGGGTCTGCATATATCTTCCAAAACTGAAATATAGTGAAAGTCCATTATTACGTGTTAAAGATCAATTTGAATAAGCAGGATTAACTGAAAAATGATGTTTTGCCCTGGAACTGAAGTTTAGCTAGTTTTGTGTTTATTGTTTTGTTTGAATTACGAATATTTTATTTGACCTTTTGAACATTGTCTAAGGAAAGAAGGGAAGAAAGGATAAACCAAAATTAAAAGTATACTGTAGCAGATTGTTAAAAGAATAGAATATTCAGGCACTGTTTTTATTATCATTAACTATAACTCTGATATTAAGAGAATTATTGTTCAGTATCTTAACTGCAGTTTTAAAAATCTCTCAAAATTGCAATCTTTGCAAAGGGATTGCAAGTTTCAGCTCATAAAAGTGCAATCTATAAATCTAACCTTTATAGATTTACAAACTGAGTTTCACTAACTCTAGGAATCAACCTAGAGTTAGTGAAACTCAGTCTCTTGGACTAGTTAAAGAAGGTAAGATAGTAAATACTATAGCTTTCCAAAGCTAACAGACTTGCACCCAGTAATACGTTTAAATATGAAGGTAAACAGAATAGGAAGTGGAAGAAGGGGGACAGAAAGAGAGAAGAATAAAAACAGAGAGAAAATCTATTATATCTTGAGATAGTACTTCCATTAAGACTAGGGAATGCTTTAATTCTACAATAATTGCAGTTCCTCTACACAATTTAGTCAGATCTTATTTTTATTTATTTATTTTTCAAATTTATAAACCGCACCCTCTCCCCCAAAAGGGACTCGGGGCGGTGCACAGGTATTAAAAACTCAATAACAA
>JAPKID020002446.1:0-13320 GCA_026931265.2 Tropidonophis doriae | reverse complement strand
TTTTCGAACATGCTGCCTCTCACCTCTCCGCTCTGTTTCTGACTGCCGCCTGGCTCCCCGGCCGGCAGTCAGAAACATAGCGGAGAAGTGCGGGGTGCATATACTCGGCGTATAAGACGACCCCCGATTTTCGGTTGACTTTTTTGGGTTTCAAAAGTCGCCTTATATGCCGGAATATACGGTAGGTATTTTATCTTCCCTGTTTTGTGATGTTACAAAAAGTTACATTCACTGGCTTAATGTTCTATATAATATCTAGGCATTTGTCATTTCTGGCTTAGATGTTGTCTGGGTTGCAGGTTTCTTAATTGAAAAAGCAAAATAAACAACTCAAAAAGGGAAGACATACATACATACATACATACATACATACATACATACATACATACATGGCTGTGTGTGTGTGTGTGTGTGTTTGTTCCAGCATAATTCTGGAACACCTCGATCAATTTACTTTCTGGAAACAAAAACTGTGTGGGTAAGACACCTCTAACATCCCTTGGGGTGTGTGCTCTGTTATCATACAGCCTGTTGTGCCTTCAAATGCCTTCTACTATACTGCTGTAAAATGGCTTCTACTGTACAGTGGAGTTGCCATGGTAACTGCTTCACAGTAGGGGGCTTCCTCTGGTAAGGGGGAAAATCTAACATTAGAAATTATGTTTGGTCCAGACATTTTCCCCCTATAAATAAATACTTGGACAACACTGTGTTATCAGCTAGTTTATTATAAAAAATAATAAACTAGCTGATAACCCAGTGTTGTCCGAGTAAAAGACAGCCAAACATACTTTCTTCCAATGTGACAGGTCATATTGTTGTGTTTTTCCACAGAATGCTAAAATAAAATGAATTTTTATTTATAACTGGTGACGATTCATTTTAAATCAAACTTTGGAACACTAAAGTTTAAAATAGATATATCAGTAATATTTTTATTTGTGGACTTCATAAAGCTGTAGCATCTCATTATGTAAATTCATTATACTATGTCAATCTTAACAATACAGCAATTATCAGCTGATAAATATCCAGCCAAATTATACAGAAAGGTAGCAAATAGTGGGTTTGCTTGTAATTAGAACAGTCTACCTAAGAAAGAGTGAATAGATATAGAAACAGGACCTTTTAAATAGATTTATGGGTACTGACTACCCATTTTGCAAGATTTTATAACTTTTATAACCTTCTGCAACCTTTAGCTGCAGAAGAAATTGAGATAGTACAAAAATACTCTTAAAGGGGCTGTAGATGGCAGTGTAAGATACACAATGAAGAAGTTACTGAAGCTCCTCTGACAGCTGGAAAATAATAGAAGGGGAAAATTCCTGTAAGACTGAAATTTCAGGAAGTTGTGCAGGTCTCATGCTATGTCATGTAATATCTTGTAAGTCTTTAAGAATCTCCCTTTAGAGACCATAGTGCTAGGCTAATTATTTATTTTACTACACATGCATCCACATTTAATGAAGATGTTAATTTAGGTTTTCAATAATTTTACGACAGGGTTAGAGATTCCCAAGCCATCTCGTGTGAGAGCTTTATGACAGATTGAGAATTTAAAATTGTTCCTCCAGAAATTATTGAGTCTATCATTTTCACCTCTATAACTGTCTGGTTTGGTTCTGCAACAAGATCCAACAAGACAGACCAAAAATTCAGAGGATAATTAGAACTGCAGAAAAAACAATTACTACCAACCTGCCTTCCATTGAGGACCTGTACACTGCACGAGTCAAAAAGTGGGCCGTGAAAATATTGATAGATCCCTCACATCCTGGACATAAATTGTTTCAACACCTACCCTCAAAACGATGCTATAGTGCACTGCACACCAAGACAACTAGGTACAAGAACAGTTTTTTCCCTAATGCCATCAATCTGCTAAACAAATAATTCCCTCACCACTGTCAAACTATTTACTAAGGCTGCATTACTATTAGTCTTCTCATTGTTCCAATCACCTATCTCCTCCCACTTATGACTGCAGGACTGCATAGCTGTAACTTTATTACTTGTATCCTTATGATTTATATTGAAATTGATTGTTTCATGATTATTTGTACCCTAAGACTATCATTAAGTGTTGAACCTTATGATTCGTGATAAATTTATCTTGTCTTTTTATGTACGTTGAGAGCATACGCACCAAAGACAAATTCCTTGTGTGTCCAATCACACTTGACCAATAAAGAATTCTATTCTGTTCTGTTCTATTTCTATTTCTATTTCTATTTCTATTTCTATTCATTTCTACCCTAATATTGAAACATTATATTCTTGATTTTCTCTGTGTTATGCTAAGCAGGTATATTACAGGAGCCTCTAGACCACAGGTGTCAAACTTACAGTTGTCATATGATGTTTCGTAATTCCCATTCGTGGAGCTGAGGTGGGTGTGGTCTCCTGCCTTCTGAGTTCCAGCTGATCGGGAGGAATAGGGATTTTGCAGTAACCTTCCCTGGAGTGTGGAGGGAATGGAGATTTTACAGTATCCTTCCCCTGCCACGCCCACCAAGCCATGCCCACCAAGTCACACCACGCACACCAAGCCACGGCCACAGAACCGGTAGTACAACATTTTGAATTCTACCACTGGTCAAGATAGCTCCTGCCTAGAAGTTCTCAGAATTTATATTTAATGATGCAAGCAGTTGCTTTTTTTTTTAAGGTGAGGAGCAATAAAGGAAGCTGCCTTGGAGTAATTCAGTGTTTCTTTCTTGGTTTTGGAGTCTGAAACATTTTGATATAACATAACCATTATGGTTAGCAAATTTGCCACAATTTACAACATGTGTGAGCTGAGTCAATTGTGAATATTAAACCAGTGGTGGTTAACCAAAGTATAGCTTAGTATAGGTCAATTTGTAAGAGAAACCTCCAGGTATTTACAATAAGATTTGGGCTGCCTGTGGTGTATCTATTGACTAGCATAGAATAGAACGATTTTGAGTGTATCTGATCTATTTTGTTCTTCATGAGAACTGAAGATCCAGCAGGCAGAGACAAGTTGAAAAGACACACCTCTTATAAATCAACATCAGAGTATTTCTATCTAAATCTGAATTTAGCAATTTGCTTGCAATATTAGAATTATTTTTCGCATACTAATCCATTCCTAATTTGCACTAGTTTACACAATATCCACAAGTTTAGGTTAAAAATTTGAAAATAAATATCCTCAATGCTGATCTACATAGATGGGTGAGTGTGTCAAAAAGTCAAGATGGCTGCCACAAGTCTATGCTCAAAGTTCTTTCTAATGTACCTGTGTCCCTATTGTGAATGTTCCTGTAGGTTTTGTTTCTTTTCCCACCAAATTAGCAGATACCTACCAGACTATCATGTAGTTCAGGGCTGTCAAATTCTCGGCCTGCAGGCCAGATGCGTCACGTGCTGACCTCGCCCATGCCTGGTTTAATGAAGGGGGAAAAAGTCCTGATATGTCACATGATGCTGCTTTGACGTGAGTTTGACACCTCTGATGTAGTTGGAAGGGAAATTCAGTTGCTTATTATCTGTTTACTAGGATGACAGGAAAGAGACAGGAGGAACATTAATTCCAAATAGTTCACATTATTTATTTGAATACATCTAAACCAGGGGTCTCAAACTCGCGGCCCGCGGGCCAATTGCGGCCTGCCCCCATCATGATATGAAAGTATAATATTAGTGCAGCCCTCAGGGGGAGTGAACCCCTTATGCGGCCCAGCCTCACCCAGCCTCTGCCTCCAGCGGCCCCCAGGTAAATTGAGTTTGAGACCCCTGATCTAAACATAACAATTAAAAGTCATTTGATCATTCTTTGTTCAGAAGGCTCTTCTAATTTTATGAATTTATGGAGACCTAATCTTGAGCATATTCAGACATTAATGACAACAATATGTGCTATCTATAAGTCAAAGCTGGGTAAGCAATATTGTTTCCATCCTGCTACTAAAGATTTCACAACACAGAACAGCTTCATTGCTATGCACAACGGGTGATCCTGTAGCCTCTTGGGTGTAATTTCTTTTCAAATGATTATTTACAGTCATCTCGGTGCTTATATAAATACAGAAAAATGATGGATAACAAGAGAAAGCTTTGCTTGGAAGCGTGCTCGTAGTTCTGAGCTTGACTCATGAATGCAAATTACATGAGCGTAATGGATGAGAGCAAAGTTGAGCTGTTTATTTCTATTTAGTTTTTATTAAAGAGAAGAATTCAGTTGCTGCTGCTATGCTGCTCTTACTCGAATACAAGTTCGCTCTCCCAAATTTCTCTTTTCAGTCTGCACTTGATCAGGATGTCTCCAACTTTGGCCCTGACTGTGGGAGCTTTGGACAGTTCTGCTTTGTGCTGAATGTAGAAAGATGAATGAAGTAAATGGAATGCCAGAGAAAGAGGCGGATCTTAAATCTGCTAATAATATTCAAATCTCTTTCTAACCTGCGGAAGGATCACCCGGAGAGGGTCTGGAATTGTCAACCAACCGGAAGCAGTCAGGTCTTGTGCTTTTAACAGTTAACAGCAGACTGAACTACACAACTCAAGCTGTTTTTCCAGAATCAGCAGAGATGCTCTTTAAGTTCTGTCTGGGAGGTTCAATGATAATTTTTTACTTCAGTTCTGTTTTCACAGACATTAACATGTATCACGATATGTATATGTGGCCATTTCCATAGACAATCTCACCACAAAATGAGAAATGCATGTGGGATTTCTTTGCAATTACGTTTCATATACACGTACAAATATGTTACCATGCTTAATGTTTTTGTCTTTTAAGTATAATCTTTATTGTATAAGTATAATCTTTTAGTGTTATTGTGTGTGTGTACACATGCACACATGCACACATATCATACACAAGATACATATATTAAAGTAAAGGCTAAGGTTCCCTTTGCACATAAGTGCTATTGTTCCCAACGCTAGGGGGCGGTGCTCAGCTCTGTTTCAAAGCCAAATAGCCAGCGTTGTCCGAAGACATCGCCGTGATCATGTGGCCCGTATGACTAAATGATGAAAGCGCACAGAACACTGTTACCTTTCCCCCAATATTGGTCCCTATTTTTCTACTTGCATTTTTTACATGCTTTCGAACTGCTAGGTTGGCAGAAGCTGGGACAAGTAACGGGAAATCACTCTGTTACACGGCGCTAGGGATTCAAACTGCCAGACTGCCAACCTTTCTGTTCAACAAGCTCAGCGTCTTAGCCATTGAGCCACCGTGTCCCTATAATGGAACTTATTTACCTGCAGAGGAGCTTCTGAGTACAAAAATAGCAAACTTCCACTTTTCTGCCTCAATTGTCGACTGCCTTCATCTGTGGAGATGCCAGATTTAAGCGGAGGAAGGAGAACACCTCATCAGTAACCATATCACAGACAATCTAAAGCCCTACTTTTAACATTGCCAATTTATTGATGACCCAAGCTGGAAAAGAAGAAAAACAAAACAATATCTACCAGAGGACAAGTGGAGAACCATGCAGGTAAGAGCTGAAGCACATCCATGCTGTGAGACACAGAGAGAGACAGGAAAAACAAACATATGATAAGTGTGTCATATCATCAGTTACGCTCGGATGCTGAGAATCAGAATAATGGCCAGTTAGGAGGAGGGAAGACCAATGAATGCTTTTGCCTTTGATCCATGGAAGCTCCAGCGAGCTACGGATACTTAAGAAAGGGTTTTGGGTCTTTTTGAACGACTCAACCAAAATGTGTACACAACTTTATACATCTCCTTCCCTATCCCAAAACTGCAGGGAGATGTTTCACTCCTCCAGCAGATTCTTAGAATGAAAAAAAAAAAAAGTTCCTTCCTCATCTTGTAGTAGAAGACAAAGAAAGCTCACACACAAACACACATACACACAGCCCATTGTGTGCACGTCTACGTTGTTTGTGCAAAGTGGCAGGGCTCAGTAATCAGATCCAAGGCTTCCCTCTGTTCTCAGCGCTATTGTCCGGATGCCAGATTTTTCCAAACTGCATCCGAGTTAACATTTCAGAAATATAACAGCCGAGAAAGCACATCGCTTTAATGAAACACTGCAGAAATATCAAACGCCTGCTCAGAGTTAGAATCCAGAACAGAGGCAAATTTTGCTGGGGTGGAGGGGGTGTTGGGGGGAAAGAGAGAGCTGTTCAGGAAAGAAATAAAAGATTGACCTACCTTTTCAGCATACTTGAATCTGACGTAGAACCAGCTTGACTTAATCATTGTTTCTGTTTAGAAGAGTAGAAGGAATAGGTAGGTCTATGAAGGTGTGCGTGTGTGTGTGTGTGTGTACTGGAAAAAAGGAAAACAAAACCCAAGAAGATCTCAAGAACAAAAAAAAAATAGATGAAGAAGAGAAGGGAAAAAAACAAGATACGATTGTTCCTTTTGCTCAGATAGCTTCGCCGCTTGGAGAAGGCAAACTGGGTTGTTTTTTTGCCTCTGTAGATCTGCTGCTTGAATGCTTCTGTCTGCTCTCCGTCAGCTTGGCTGCCTACCAAGAGACTTCCACAAGCGGACTTCATCTACATTCCTCGCAAATGGCACATGTCAGTAAATCCAAGAGGGCTGGCCTCGGACTTGGCCGTGGCCCAAAACCGTGACCTCTCTTGGCAAGCTGAATAATGAATTCCATCACTTCCCTCCCCTCCTCCAGACACGGATTAACACCTGGCTAAACATTATTCTGACAACCAGCAGGCTGAGCAGACTTTGGCTGGCCGTCCGGAAAACCCACTGGGGGTCACTTGAATGCCTTCCCCCAACGGATGTTCCCTGTGTCCCATCTAAATGGAAGTACAACAAACATACATCAGAGGGTGTTGGGAAGACCATCTGTCTCACAGACCGTCCTCCTCCTCCTCCTCTTCTTCTTCAAAAAAATAAAAATAAAAGTAGAGATAAGCATAACCCAGAAATATAAAGAATTAAGAAGGACGCATTGATCTCTCTTCCAACCAGTGGGGGGGATTTCAACATTTTTTAGAACCTCTTCTGTAGGTGTGGCCTGCTTTGTGAGAATGGCTTGCCAGCCATGTGACCAGGTGGGAGTGGCTTGCTGGGCAAGTGATCAAGAGGGAGTGGCTTCCCAGCCATGTGACTGGGTGAGCATGGCCAACTTGTAAAATATGGTGAAACTCACTTAATAACGCTCTTGCCTAGCAACCAAAATGTTGGCTCAGAAACTATGGCATTTGAAGCACACAAGTCTTAAAGCTGTCAAGTTACAAGACCCTTTGCACCCCTAATCCTTTAGGAAAAGAAAAACCCAGGGGTGTTCAAACTTGACAGCTGTAAGACTTATGGACTTCAACTCCCAGAACTCCTCCTCTCGCTCTTCCTCTTGATGATGTGCGGACAGGCGGGGGGAGGGAGCTGGGACCGGTTCTAAACGGCACTGTAGATTTGTGGAATCTCTTCTATAGGGGAGGCTAGAACTGGCAGGAACCCACCCCTGCTTCCAACCTATTATCCAGGGGTGGTATACACTTAACTTCCCAACCAACCTGCTTCACTTGCTGTGCCACCTTCGCACATATGCACAGCCTTCCGGGCATGCACTTTTGGCAAAAAAAAGGGCCCTAAATGGGATGCCATAGAGCCAGGGCCACCCACGATTTCTGCTACCAGTTCGGGCAAATCAATCTGAATTGGTAGAATATCAACTCTGCTATTATCCCTTGTTCCTTATCCCAGGGGTCTCCAACCTTTGCCACTTTAAGTCTGAAGGACTTAAGGTCCCAGAATTCTCCAGCCAGCAAAGCTGGCTGGAGATGTCTGAAAGCTGAAGTCCTTAAGCCTTAAAGTGGCAAAGGTTGGAGACCCCTGCCTTATCCAGTTCTGTTACTAATTTTTTCATATTCCAAAGGAAGAATTGATCTTCAGTGCTTCTTTCTATGCTCTCACTCCCAATTCCGGCTTTGATTCCTGCATTCTTACTCATGGGCCAAGCTTGAGATGACCCACGTTTGGAAGAACAGGGTCAGACAAATTCAATCTCCTTATTTCTTTAAAAAAGAAAGAAAAGAAGATAATATATTTTGGATCACCAAAGCCAAGATTTAATACATAAGGGATGTTAAAGCTTTGTCTTAGCCTAAGCCAGACACCCTTCCTGCTAATTCCAGATAAACCCCAGTTAGTCTGCAGAAGCACAGGCTGCTTTTCTGTTCTGTTGTCTGTGAGAATCAAATAGAGTTGCTGTCAAAATATATTCTCCATTGAATATTCCTACAGCGGCAATTCATATTACAAGGACTGCGTACACAATTCTTCTTATCACAAGCAACAGTCCATTCAAACTGAGTAAGAAGAGCATGGCCAAGATTTTACAGAGCCTGGCCATAATTGGCTACAGATCGTCCTTGATTTACAATCATTCACTTAGTGACTGTTCAAAGTTACGACAACACTAAAAAAGTGACTTTTTTATTTTTTTAAAATGTAAATGTGTGAACAGTGTGGCACCTGGGTATTATACATTCGAATACAAGTAAAACTGATAAAGTTAATCATAACTGTTACATTCAATCAACTTATGTTTTTCTAATAATAATACACATTTATATTAGGTTGCAATCTATCGTTATTCAATTATTCTATATTTTCTGTTATTGTTTCTTTTATTTTATTTTATAAAAATGTATACACTAATATCCCCTTCTCTTATTTCTATCACTTATTCTAGCTTTAGTCCTGTCACCCTTTATTAAAAGGCTTTTTCTTTTTATCCTATATAGTTTCTAATCATGTCACTGACCTAAAAAAAAAGTGTGTGAGAGAAAAACAAATCAGAACAACAACAAAAGAAATCATCTATCCATTGTCTCTTGCCCGCTTCGGTATTTTAATTGCTATGCTTTTTTTATTTTGGTTCCCAAATTCCTCTCTTGACTCTATTTCTGTCCAAATTTGTTTTTTGGCTATTCAATCTAAGCAGTGACTTCTGATTGGTCCTCACACTAACAACCATCACAGCATCCTCACAGTCAGGTGACTAAAATTCAAGAGCTTGGCAACTGGAATACATTTATGACGGCTTCAGTATCCCAGGGTCATGTGATCACCTGTGGCAACCTTCCCAGCTAGCTTCCGACAAGCAATGTCAATGGGGGAAGCCAGCATAACTTAACAACCATGTCATTAACTTAACTGCAAGTGATTTTGCTTAACAACGATGGCACAAAAGGTTGTAAAATGGGGTGTGACTTGCTTCCTTAATGAGGGAAATTCTGCCCTCAATTGTGATCATAAGTCGAAGGCTTCCTGCATTTAGGATCAGGTGAGAAAATGTCCAGACAAATTGTTAAGATGCTAGATCTGAAACCAGGACATATGAATTCTAATTCTTCCTTAGGCATGAAAGATGGCTGGATGACTCTGGGTCAATGTACTTCTGCTTGAGTGAGACAATAAGTCTAGCAAATAAATAAAAAACGTAACGTAACTATTACATTATCCACAGTAGGAGCCCAAGGACTTTGAGAGGTGGTGTGAGATCATTTTGTATATTTTCTGAAGTCTGATTTGAAGACATTAAGGTGTGTATGCAGATTCTCTGTTATCCAGGTCAGAATTGTCCCAAAGGTGTTTTTTTCAAAAGTCTTTTTCCTTGAAGATGTTTTGCTTCTCATGCAAGAAACTTCTCTGGAAGAGGTTCCACAAATCCACAGTGCCATTTAGAACCAGTTCCAGCTCCCTCCCCCCGCCCGTCCGCACATCATCAAGAGGAAGAGTGAGAGAAGGAATTCTGGGAGTTGAAGTCCACCAGTCTTAAAGCTGTCAAGTTTGAACACCCCTGGGGTGTTTTATTTTCTAAAGGGTTAGGGGTGCAAAGGGTCTTGTAACTTGACAACTTTAAGACGTGCGTACCTCAAATGCCAGAGTTTCTGAGCCAACTAAGCAAGAGCGTTGTTAAGTGAGTTTCACCACATTTTACAAGTTGGCCATGCTCATCCAGTCACATGACTGCCAAGCCACTCCCACTTGGTCACATGGCCAGCAAGCCACTCCCACAAAGCAGGCCACACCTACAGAAGAGGTTCTAATTTTTTTTGAAACCCACCACTGATGTATAAGCAGGATTGGGCTGCTACAAGTTCGCTCAGGTTTAGAAGAACCCATAGTTAATATTATGGCCGGTTCAGAGATCCTCCAAATCCCACCCCTGGCTGGCGCCAAGCACCCTGCCCCTCCCAGGAGTCTCCACATGGCCCGTTTTGGGTGCAAGGTAAGTGCATGGCCCACGTGGAGGCTTGGGGAGGGGGAAAATGAAGTTCCAGAAGGCTGGAAATGGGCCCATTTCCGGCTTCCTGAAGGCCTCCAGAACTTGGGGGAAGTGGTTTTCACATTCCCAGGGGCTCGAATGATTTCCCCATTCCCTGGGGAAGGCAAAAATAGTTCACACACACACACCCAGCCTTGGTGCAGGGGACTGACATGCCTACCATGGCCACGCCCACCCAACAACTGGGCAAAGAACCCATTGCTGAAATTTTTGAAGCCTACCTGTGTGTATAAGCATCGCTACATGATAATTTTTTTGTATTTTTGTATATTTTATTGTTTCGCTGTAGCCGCCCTGAGTCCCTTTGGGGAGATGGGTGCGGGATATAAATTTAATAAAATAAAATAAAAATAAAAATAAAAATAAAGGACTGTTCTGGAACTAATAAAACACACACGCTGCATTTGCTACAGATCCCTTACACAAGGGGTCTCCAAGCTTTGCAACTTTAAGTCTGGAGGACTTTTAGATTTTGTATCACTTATTTTATTATGGCTGTAAACCGCCCTGAGTCCCAAAAGGGAGAAGGTGCGGTATATAAATCAAATAAACTTCAAACTTCAGCTTTGCTGGCTGGAGAAGTCTAAAAACTGAAGTCCTTCAGACTTAAAGTTGCAAAGGTTGGACACCCCTGCCTTACACCAAACAGACTGATCTCAGGAAAGAAACGTGGACTATCAGTGGATTCCCCAGCCCACTCCCCACAATTGCTAACCTGTTTCAGGATCTATACGGATTACCCGTCCTCCACCATAACAGGCCATCCAAAGCTTCCCCTCTGTATCGATACACATCCCATCAGGAATGGACTCTTCCTTTTCCAATTCATACATGCTCCTGCGGTTGCCTGAAAAAATATCATTGAAACATATTACAAGCTAAGCCACATGTTTTCCTTACAATATTTTTACAAGGAAAGGGAAGCATCATGAATGTATTTATCTTGGAAGGAGCCCTTGGGTTCATGCTGGAAAATATTTTAAACTATAAATCGGAGTCTTAAATCAGCTTTTATTTGTAATTTAATATTGTAGCAAAAGGATGGCTAGAGGTTGACTTCTCCGAATTACTGACATTATCTTCCAGCATGTATATTTACCTTAAATGTGTAAGATTAACTGAACTACATAGCGGGGAAAGCAAATATGGATAAGAAACATGTTTTTGGATATCAAGTTCAATTTTGCATGGATGTGCTCTATCTATGAAAGTGGATCCATTGAGCTGTGCTGGGCTATGTACCAGAGATGGGGAAACCTAGATGAATGTTTTCTCCTCATAAGCTGTTACTTATTTGCTTGTTTATTTAATTTTGATGCCGCCATCTCCTCTATAAAGTGAATCTGGGTGGCCTACAGACACGATACCTTGCTCATACAGTAGATTCCCAACTCATCAACCTAAAAGAGGATGGTGGGGGGTGGCATATGTTCTACATTTTTTGATCCCACACCCCACCCCGAATAGTTTATACTGGTACATGTTTTGATTTTTTTACTTTACGTTTTTACTTTTATAGCACAGATTTTTTACTTTTATACTACAGAATAAAACAATGTTATTTTTGTAAGCAATCGCAAAATAGAGATGGCAAAATAAGATTTGTGTCTGTTTGGCAGTAGCCAAAGAGGGAGAAGAGATAGAGAAGACATGACCCCATCAGTTTTGAAAGGGAAGAAAATAGAGCAGATATTAGTGCTTATTGCTTTCTTTATTAAAGAGTGCACGTTTTATCATGGCTGCACCTTAATATCACAAAATGCGTAAGTGAAACATTCCTCTTCAAAATATTAAAACGGACTCTTCTGAAAGGCTCAGGATAGCTGCTTCAAAGGCTTCTCCAAGTGTGTGCATGTGCATGCCGGCAATGACAGTCTACTGTGGTTACCAGTGAAGTGAAGCCATTGTGTGCATGAATAACCAAATGACCACAGCTGGGGGAAACCTCACCTCACATTTCTGGGGTTACGGAATTGCAAACAGATGTGTGTTATGTTGTGCTTTATGTTAATGTTGTGTTTTGTGTGTTGTGCATTGTGGTGTGTCTTAATACACAGAGATTATATTTCATCCCCTCTCCTTGTGAAAACAGACAATTATGTCACTGAAACTTATTTCTAATTTCTAATATGCCCAATAAATATTAAAGCTATGCTTTAAACATGTAAAATCAATTGGAATTTTACATAAAATGACTTGTGACACTAGGCATTCTACTACAGTAGAATGTGTGTGCACATCCCTTCAAGTCAGGGTTGATTCCTGTCAACAGCCTGGATTAGCCCTTACAGTTTTATTGGCAACATTTCAGAAGTGCCTTGCCACTGTCACCTTCTTCCTAGAATGGAGAGTGACTGGACCAAAGTCCCTGGTGGCTATGGGCCTAAGACTAAAACTCACAATCTTCCAGTTTCTAGCGTGGTCCCTTCACCACGACACCAAGAGTAAGTGAGAGAGAGAGAGAAAGCAACAATTTAAAAATGGTGGTCAAAAAACAACTTTGATAAGCATTTCAAAAAAAAAAAAGAAAGTAGGCATACAAAGCTTCCCAGTTTGCAGGTCATAATCAAAGGCATCAACGTGGTACGAAAGGCTGTCGATGTAGAAGAAGGTTCTGTGATCCAAAGACCAATCCAAACCGTTGGAGATGTCCACCTTATCAAAATGTTTCACCACAGAATGGTCGGGAAAGAGCGTGTACAGTGAGCCCTGGTGCCGCTCAACCACCGCAGGACGAATCTCCTGAGACATCGTACCTAGGAGAACCAGAGAGTTAAGCAGGGAAAGATAACAGAGCAGCACAGAGACCAATCAGCCTCTTTTCTTCTCAGTTGCCTGTTCATAATACAAATACAAGTAGTACTCGACTTACAGCAGTTCATTTAGTGACCGTTTGATGTTAAAATGGCATGGAAAAAAGTGATGTATGATTATCACAATGTAGAAAAGATGTAGAGACTCTAGACAGAGTGCAGAGAAGAGCAACAAAGATGATTAGGGGACTGGAGACTAAAACATATGAGGAACGGTTGCAGGAACTGGG
>JAPKID020002445.1:0-13322 GCA_026931265.2 Tropidonophis doriae | reverse complement strand
ATACGGCGAATATAGGCTTAAACCTGTTTTTTAACTGTAAAATTAGGGGGTCGTCTTATACGCCGGAATATACGGTAATTGAAAAAATGTGGAAGGGGCAGGCAGGGAGGGAGTAAACAGAAAAAGGGTTTGGAAAGCTTGCTCCCCCCCCCCCTTTTTTTTTTTTGCAAGGGCTGGCTTCCCAAAGCAGCCTCCTTGCTTGCCAGCTGATCCGGGCCAGCAGACAAAAAGCAGCTGTTATTTTAGGGTTAATTAAAATGGCATTGCTTCCAGGAATCATTGGGATCAAGCCTAAATGTTGCAGGGGATGGGGGGAGAGAGAGACTTGGCAGGAAAGGGCGCAGCAGTATTCCCCTGGTCTGTCAATCGTAGGAGTGTTGCATCTGTTGTAAATTTGAAGAAACAGGTTCATATGTAGTTTTGGGTTGTTGGTCGTTGTTTGAATAGTCATCAAATGGCCTGTTGTTTCTTGTACAGTAATATTTGACTAGGTACAATAATGTTTATAGCTTTAGGTGATCAATTAACAACCTTCAACTGTATAGGTTATTATAAACTTTTTAATTCTGCATCCAATTACTGCAACGTTCTTTTCATTTACTTTCAATTTGCTTACATAATAAACATATAAGTTGAAACAATGATCACTATTATACTTTTTTCATATCCCATGTGATATAATTAAATAGCATGATTCAACATTTTATTTCTGAAACTACTGAGTATACTGATGATGGATAGATGGTTCCAGTAATTCAGGTGCTAGTAAAGCTTTTCATATCTTTATAAGACTAATCTCTCCTTATGAAGTATTATAATTACAAAGATTTAGAAGCTATAATTTTTCTATATCTAACCATATTTTCATTATTTTATTGTAATTTGTATAGCATAGTGATACTCCTGAAAACAACCCAAATACCCCATTTGATTTCACTCCTGAAAACTATAAGGTATATTTCCTTTATTTTGTTATTAAATTACTTGGGTTTTTATGTCATTTTAGTCCCTTTTTGATAACCTTTCATATTTTGATGGGTGAAATGCTGTATTTCTATTTCAATAAAATTGGTTATTGTAATATTATTCTCTTTAATAATAGAGGATAGATGGAATAGTAAGTAACTACCCAGAAGGACATAAATCTTCAGCAGTAATCCCAGTCCTGGATTTAGCTCAAAGGCAACATGGATGGCTACCTATATCAGCTATGAATAAGGTATTTATCTTTAATCTGATATTTTAGCATATGTATAACAACTATATTAACACAAACTAATTTTAATATTCATTAGGTACCTCTCTTAAAACAAACAATTTAGAATGTCAGATCATATAAGGAAGTTTTTCAATCTTCATTATATATTTTTCAATCTTATATCTTTCAAATATTCAGATAATTTTACAGTATTTACTGACTTCAGATTGCACTATGTGCAAGAATTCTGTGTTATAATTTAAGAAAAGTAAGATATTGCAAAAATTTTATTGCTTCTGTAAAAGTACTAATATATGTAAATATATTATTCAAATAAAAATGATTTTCTCCTATTTATAGGTTGCTGAGATTCTACAAATGCCTCCTATGAGAGTTTATGAAGTAGCAACATTTTATACAATGTTTAATCGTAAGGCTGTTGGGAAATACCATATTCAAGTCTGCACTACCACACCTTGCATGCTTCAAGATTCAGATAGTATATTAGAAGCCATTCAGAAGAAGCTTGGTATGAAACAACACTTAATTTACCTGTATCATGAGTCTGTTCATGTTGTATTGACTTTTCTTACTTAATCCAATTTATATTTGTATTCTGAAAAGCATATTTGCAAAGAAACTTGATCATGACAAAGTTACCGTTGTATCCTGGAGAGCTGGACAACAGGATTTTTGTTTAGCTATTGATGGAGCTGCATAGCTTGAGAGGCTGGCTTATAGCTAAGAAAAGGGGGGACAGAAAATAAGAGCCTGAAAAAAACAGATTGAAGGAAACTAAACAAGGAGTGAAGCAACCTAAAATTAAGGAGAAATTTCCTGACAGAACCATCAGTGGAACAGTTTGCCTCCAGAAGTTGTGGGTGCTCCAACACTGGCAATGTTTAAGAAGAGATTGGACAACCATGTGTCTGAAATGGTATAAGGGTTGGACTAGAAGACCTCCAAAGTCCCTTCTAAACTCTGTTATTCTTTTCTATTTTACTATTTTGGCTTTTTTTGGTGTGAGATCCCTTAAGGAACAAGATACATATGTTTAAGCTTGCTGAAATTTAAGATGCTATTTCATTCTTCCCCCAACCCATAGTTTCTTGTGAAGTTTATGAAATTAAATTAATACCTTCATTTAAGATAACATTTGGCTCACTGTATTATCTAACAGCCAGCTATATACCCATACATTCCTATAAATAGGATTGCAACTCTAGTGGCAAGAACAGATTTGAAAACATATGCTAATTTAATACAGTAAATGCAATACTGAATTATACAAACTGCTATAATCTGTTTTGGAACATTGTCTGTGTTAGGACAAATAGCCATAACATTTCCATGTTTACAGTTTGCTTTATTATAAATCAAACTAATTTGTCTTGCCTCAGGTATAAAAGTTGGGGAAACTACATCTGATAAACTTTTCACTGTAACTGAAGTTGAATGTCTGGGAGCTTGTGTAAATGCACCAATGGTACAAATAAATGACAACTATTATGTAAGTAGAAATAAGCCTTAGATCTTTCAGTGTATCCACTTTGTATACGCTTGTTGCCTGGAAAAATAAAATTAGCATAAACAGCAAGAGTTTCTATCTTAGTATGGGTTTTCATATGATATTCTAATGAACAGATTTTCTAAAATTAATTTTATATGAATTAGATCAGTGATTCTTATTATTTTATTTGTTGTTCCATTATGATATGAATATGGCTATGCTGTGCACCAAGCATAGAACAATATATTTTCTGCAAGATCCAATCTAGGTCAGTCACTGGGACCAGAGATTTAGTATTCCAAGCTTTTGGACTTGGGTTGGAGCCCATTCTCAGGGAACTTTTCTCTACCGGAACATGTCCTTTTACGCTATTCTATGCATTTGTATTTATAAGGTGTGTTCCTATTGGTTGATTGGTGTGTTAATGTGCTGTCAAGTCCTTGGCTCCTAAGGACGTAGTAAGCTGGTGGTAAATCAGTGTTGACTGAGAAGGGGCCTGTTTCCCAGACTTTAATTATTTCCCTGGCTTTCTTTCTACCTACAGTCAACAATTAGTAACTGCTAAATTGAATATATGTCCTTGTTCATTGCTATGTGAAGCTACCAATGAGTTTGAATCAACTTGTCTGACCACTCACTTTTCTTGCAATACAGTTGTTAGCTTCCTCCCTTCCTTCAGTCTATCCTATAGAGTCATGGGGCAATTCATGCAGGCAATCCAGTAGATTACATTAGAAATTTCTCCCACCTCCCAAGTTATCTTTGCAATGCATGATTTGTCTTCGTATGGTTGCCTCTGGGCAGTATGCGATGCCCACTTGCAGGTATCAGAAGCTGCATTCTACAACTTTGAAATATTTTTAATATATGGCAGGGTGTGACATATTATGCCTGCTTTCTTCATTTCACTTTGTGTGTTGTACAGGTATCTTGTAATAAATGCTTCTGGGTACCCATTCTGCCTGAATTGTTCACATAGGTACCTTCTCTCCAGTTATTTAGCTTGTTTTGTACTACAGTGAGTTCTTACCCTGCCATTTGACAAAAAGAGGCAACTGTTAAAATTAAGGATATGTGGAGTGTTGGTAGCCTTGAGATCAAGCATGGTTTGTAGGCTTCCATCTTCTTGCCTATTGACAAACATACAGTATCTAAAAATGGTAATGATTTCTTCCTCCAGTGTGAATTGTACGTCTAGAAAAATGGAGTTCAGTAAAGTATGAAAATCTTTTCAGTGCATTTCTTTTGTTGATGACAAACCATAGGACAGCACCAAAATTTAGATGTGAAGTTTTGAAATGCACGATGTTCTAGTTCACACAGGACAGTTCCTGCAACGGCTCCTGATACCGGAGATCCTATGAGTGTCCCTTCTTCTTGGTCATACATTTCCATTTTGAATATGAAGAAGGTATGCTGGTGGTACTGGAGTAACCTCATGATTAGTATCCTGGTTAGATTATTCTGATCTGATTTTTTAAATCTATTATTTGTATGCTAAGTGAGGAGGAATGGATGTAAATAAGGATACTGTGCCAGAGGAGAGACCTTAACCGCATCAAGAATCACATTTAAGCCTTGTAGTTTTGGCAGATAAGTAAACAACAGCTAATTGCAAGCCATCAACACACCAATCAACCAATAGGAAGGCACCATATAAATACACATATAATAGCCAAAGGACACATTCTGGTGAGAGAACCATAATTATTTTTAAAGCTTTAACTGATTAAAAAAATAAATTGCCTCAAAGAAGGATTTTTGCTTCTCTATCAGTATCAATAATCACTTTTATTTGTGGCAAAAACATAAATAATTGAATTATAAGAAACACCAATAATGTACTCCCCAAAATAGTATCAAAAGTTAAGTTAGAAGTAAATGATATTACACTAAAAAAGATACCTCTTCAAGAAATCAAAAAGATACCTCTTCAAGAAACCAGTTACCTATTTCTTTTTACTGACTGGCTATATCTAAGTTACAGACCTATCTAGAAGAGAGAAAGGTAAGACAAAATAATGCAGCTTGGATTCTTACTAGTTTTCTTATTAGTCTTCACAAACAGTTATCAGCAGAAAGGCTACCACAGGAAGCTTAGAAGTTGACCCAACTAATTTCATTGTCTAATAATACCAAGATTGCCTCTATGATGAACAAAGTATGCTTATGGTTAAGGTACTTTCAAAAGTAGGTATAGGTAGTCCTCGATCTACGACCACAATTGAACCTAACATTTCTATTGCTAAACAAAACAGTTAAATGAGTTTTGTCCCATTTTACAACTTTCTTGCCACAATATTAAGTGAATCACTGCACTTTTGGAGTTAGTTACACTGTTGTAAAGTGAGGGTGGCTTCCCCATTGACTTTACTTCTCAGATGATTACAAAAAATTTTTATTATTTATTTTTAAATAAATAATAAAATGTCATATATATGAGCCAGTTGCCAGGCATCCAAATTTTGATCACATGTCCATGGGGATGCTTGTAATTGTTCCAAGTGTGGAAAACAATCTTAAGTCACTTTTTTGTCTTGTAACTTCGAATGGTCACTAAACAAAAGGTGGTAAATCAAGGATTACCTGTATAACATAATTCACACCTAAACTCTTGGCACTGAGTGCAAATTAATCATTGGTGCCATTGGCTTTCTGACTGGGCAGGAATATATGTGATGCCTGTACTGATCGAAAACCCAATGAGAACAAATTATCATGAATATGGATCCTGCAGGAGAACATATTAATCTCTGTCAATGATAACCATAGGTTTTTCTTGTCAAGAGATTTTGTCCATTATGAAACCATTATCTTTAATTGAATTGTTTCTAATTTGCCTGTGTGTGTCCTTATGCATATTTATCTGAATAAATTAATTACAAGATGATGCATTATAAAGGCTTTTATCCTTGAAACTTGAAATGTATCCCTTCAAACCAGTGTAAAACTCTTATTCATTCAGTTGTCAAGTTTGCTTGTGTACCACCTACATTGCTTTTGTGCACTAAATCAAGTTTTTCACTAGGGTTTCATGAGAACTTGATGTGGTTCCTTGAGAGATTAAGGGGGGAGGGGGAAGAGTTCAAACATAGTCAGTGTTTTCTTACTAGAGTGTTACCTCTTGGGAGTGGCAAATTTTTTAAAAAATATGTAAATTGTTTCCATAACTTGAGAAAGCTTGAAAATCCTTGTGCTAAATCATATGTAGTGTTCAATGAGTATGATTTTTACTATGTGTGGAATTCAACTCACTTGACAAACATATAGACAGATTTCAGTATTTTCCTTTTTTGACTTCAGTTGGAAAATTAAGAAATCTATCATCCTCAGGTATATTAATTTTGCCAATATTCTATTGCTAATATAATAACTCATCATTAACTATGCATTTGACACAGAAAAATACAATATGCATTTATATTTAAGTTTAATATATAGTTTTTAGATTATGTTCAGAATATCACAGAAAGTCACCATTGAAAGATTAGACCATATAAATAAGTATAAGACAGTCTATTAACTTCTGAAGTACAATTATTGTAGTCTTCTTTAGCAAAAGAAAGTTCTGTAACATATTAAATACAATAAACATACTCATAGATGAAGAAAATGACATATTTAATTTGTGGAATTTTGTTTTCATATAATTTTACAGGAAGATCTGACAACAAAAGATATTGAAAACATAATTGATGAACTAAAAGCTGGAAATGTTCCAAAACCTGGACCAAGGTATATTATTTGCATAATAAAATACCACGAGAAAGCAAGAAAAAAATCTACTAAAACAATCCTGTAGAACAGTGGCTCCCAACCTTTTGGGCACTGGTTCCATGGAGAAGTTTTTTTACAGACCCGAAGGGTTGTGCTTTTGCATGCTGCCTGCATCCTGTGGAAGGGGCTTTGCTTGTTAGGTTAGGGAAGAACATGGGCCAGTCCTGGAGTCTGGGAAGGCTCTGATGAGTGCTCTGCATCGGAGGCAGAGATGGGCCAGGGCCGTCCAACAGTTATCAGTGGGGCAGAAGAACAGCTGGAGTCTGTTCCCGATGTGTTCATGCGCAGAGCTGCCAGGAGAACGGTTAAGGAACAAGGGCCGACTCAGGAGTAAAGGCACAGGTGGATGGTGAATGGCCCCTTCCATAAAGAATAAAGAGGAGCAAAAGGGAAATGGAGTTTGCAGGAGACAATTTGTTCGTTTAATTAGAGTGAAGATTTGTTTCTAACTCTCAGAGACTCCTTGTAAGTATTTTTTTGTATAGCATTGTGTTTGTAAGATATCAGCCTGGCAGCTCTACAAGCCTGATAAGATCTGTGGTTGTAAATTCCACCTTGAAAGACTGTTTGCCTGGACTTTGCTGGATGTGAATAAGAGGAATTCACATTAGCTTAATAAAAAGGGATTTTGTCAGGACAAGGAGTCTACTTGGTGACTTGGTGAAGCCTTGGTCAGAACAGCATGGCCCTGGCATGCCGCAGCCCAGTACCAATCCCATGGCCTGGGGATTGGGGACTCCTACTGTAAAAGGTTCTTAGGATATATATTTTAGTATGAAATTAAATATAAAATCTTATTACCATGACATTTTGCTTTTTATGTTCCATGCTATGGTGGCCTACAAGAAGCTGCTTCTTAATTATTAAGAAGCAGAGAAAGATGTTTGTAGGCATTTTTGAGAAGTAATAACAAGTATTTGCCATATTTTATTGCTTGTCTTATATATGAAATATTTTTCTCATTTCTAAATATGGTAACATTCTGTCAAGAGTTTAATTCAGTAGCCCTATATCCCCAAATTTATTTCAGATGTTATATGACCTTTCTGAGCAAAGTTTCAGCCAACAATTATCAATGTTTATAGCAGGGCTGTCAAACTCATGGCCCCAATGCGTCACGCGCTAGCTACTCCCATGCCTGGTTTAGTGAAGGGGGGGGGAAGTCCTGATATGTCACGTGACGCTGCTGTAACAATGTGAGTTTGAGACCCCTGTTGCAGCCATAATGGGCAAGCTCATTACCATCATTAAGTTGAACAATATCTGTAATCAGAAAAAAATATATTTGGCAAGTAAAAAACCCTCTCACCCCCGCATTTCTATTTCTTTCCATCACATTCTATCTTGTATTGAACTAAAAGGTGCTTAAAACAAATCATCAAAAATTGAAACTGATTTTTGTGGCTGTTCCAGAATGAATAAAAATATACTGAATGATATATTCAATATAAATTCTAATATTTAATATTTATTTTTTTCCCAGAAGTGGACGTTTCTCTTGTGAACCATCTGGTGGCCTGACGTCTCTGACAGAGCCACCCAAGGGACCTGGTTTTGGAGTTCGGTCAGATCTTTAAAACTATTGTTCTAAGTGTAAAAATCATTGAAAAAATAAATTCTAAAATATGGACAATGGAAATGCAAGTTTATATTGTTACTTTAAACAGGCTAAACATGTATTTTATTTATTAAAAACAAGAAATGGAAGAAATCCAAAAATTCCAATTAATCAGAAATAATATAGATCAACTACATTTATAATTACAGTTATATCGATGCTTCACTCATTATATGTGGCATATCAGTGGTGCATAAAATAAATTTAAAGGAAAAGATAGCATGTTGCTCACCAATTACAAGATTTTGCTAACAGAAGTGAAGCTCTTTGGCATCCCACAATACAGGATTAATTGGTACACTGATGAAGTAGCCAGAATGCTATAAAAATTCTTAGGAGATAATGGCACAAAGAGAATTTTTAAAAAGTGATCTTACAAAAAAATACTTGTCTACTGTTAAATGAGAATTGAAGGAAAAGCTACACTAATTTTAATCTTTAAAAAAAAGGCTTGCACTTTTTTTCCTATTACTTCTGAGAGCATTGCCTTTGCACAAGCTACTAAAAATTGAGTTGGTCTGGAATCTTTTAGAAAAGAACGGACATCACAGTGATTACTGTGTCACTGTGTCCTTTCTTTTTATGATTCATTTATCATGGGTGTTTTATTTAATTTCTAATTATATATGTGAAGCATCGTCCTTTTAATTGTGGCAGCATACAAATCAAGTAGGCAAATATGTATATTAAAATGGCATACCATGCCCATTTGGGTGGATGCTCTGACTTGGGTGTGGATAGCCTTGAACATCGAGGGTTTGAATAATCCCAAGAAGGTGGGCGTGTCATTAGCTGTATTTTCATTTTCCGACATCTGGGGCCTCCTGTCCACCTTCCTCCACCTGTGACTCTTGGCTGACAGCAGAAGAGGCAGGAGATGAAGCTCCCCGTGACTGGTCTTTGGAACTGGAGGCGTTCCTAGTTCTAGATCGACCCTGGTGAGGCAGACTGTAATCAGCTGTTGAATGCCTTCAGCAGTCCCGAGATATCGCGCATACGATGACCTCCATCTCATGGGAAAGATTAGGGCCCTAGTCCTCAGATGGGTGATGGCCCTTGGTTCTAAGGCTAGGGACCAGAAGGTCCTCCTCCCCAATAAAGGAACAGGCCTCATGCACTGAATCCTCAACCAAGGATGGACTGAGGGATCTCGGGGATGCCCTGGATGGATCGGGTGATAAGTCAAGCCAGGGATGGAGAAATATCCTGATGGAAAGTGGATAGGGAAGGACCTACAGAAGCCTCCACAGGTGAAGGAGCTCTGGCAAGCCTTTGGGCTTTTTCAAATTGTTTTTCCAGGGCCCTTTGGCATCTCTCAGCAATTTTTTCAGCAGCTTTGGATGCCTTCTTAGGTTTCGGTTGTTTCCCCTTAGATGTATGCCCAGTACCCTCACCATTGCCAGCAGGACAAGCCTGATGTGCTTCCAGGTAGAAGGACCTGCTTGCTCAATATCCTTGGCTGTGCTGTTGCTTGCCATTGCCAAGAAATAAGGGCACAATAAATTGTCCTTCATTGCAGGTCTGCTGCCACTGGAGGTCAAAGCGAAGTAATTAAAGTCCCAAATAAAACAGTCACTGTCCTGAGGCAATGAAGAGCTCAAGCAGAAATAAAATGGTGCCTATCGGAAAAGGTCTAGAGCGCCCGCAGATCCGTGCTAAATTTAAAGCAGGGTATGACCAAAACACACAGCCAAACATCCTGAAGCTGCTCAGAAAGTTCTTCCTGGGGAAGGGGAGACCTATCTGGAAGCCCGCAGCAAGGTCGCTGAATTAATACCCTTCCTGGTGGCAATCTGCTTTGGAGACAGGCAGCAGCAATGCAAACTGGCAAGAAAAAAAACACACCAATTTTAAACTGTCCAAACAGGATGCCACGTGGCTCGAAGCAACACCGGGGACTGTCAGCAATCTGGAGATCTCAGGGGGGCCTCCGGAACAAGAAGGAAGGTCCTTCAACAGTTTTGGGACACTCCTAAGCTTCCTACCTGCCCCCAGGTTCGTCAGCAGCCACTGAACGAGCCTCCCACGGTGATGCCTCAACTGCGATGATCGTGGAAGGAGGCTTTGCACCGAGGAGCCTGCTCCACGCATTGAGAAGAGCTGAGGATAAAAAAATTCTAAACTGCAAAAAAACCCACCTAAACTATCAACTAAATACAAAAATAACTAAGGCTATTACACTGTTTGGAGAGTCCAACTTTGCTGCTCAAGTACTAGAGCTCCCCAAACTGCGTCCTTTTAGGGTGACTGAGTTTTTTAAACTGGTCTCTATAAGGAGCAGGAGCTGTGGCTACACAAACTTTGAACTCAGTCCTTGGGCATCAAGCTGAAGTTAACCCATGCTTGGACTCTCCAAGCAGCGCCTAGGAGAATGGCATACTTATTAATGCCAACTATAGCTATAACTATATCCAACCAAGCTGACTACCCAAAAATTTAAAAGGTAGACAATCCTGCTTCATAATTTGTGTATTTTATGTGTATTTTATGTATAAAATTTAAATTGTGTACATTATCTAGACACATACATAAAACGGGTAGCTTATATATTTAGTAAACAAATGGAAAAACATTTTTTAAAATTTCTGATTGACAAGAAAATGAATTAATCATCAATTTGTCAATGTCAGTCTGAAAATAACATAACTGTATATCAGAGAGTGACATACAATGAAAGAACTAAACAATATGTTTTATTGCATACTCCTTCCAATAAGATATTTTGGAATTGTTTACTGGCATAATTTGGTCAGAATCTTTTCTTCTTTTGCTTGTCATACTTTTGGCGATATCTATAAATTCCTGTAGCTTTCTGTTGTGGTAATGATCATAATGTGATCTAAATTTATTTTCTATTAGTTTCTTATAAATAGGAAAAATCTAAAGTATTTTGACTGCTATTGTATAGAATTTCAGTATAGTCCTTGCATCTTGTCAAGTGGGATCTTTTAGTATACCACATTCTTCTGTGTTCAGAAATCTTTGGGAAGGCTTTGCTTTTTTCTATAATCTGTTTGCATTCTTCAATATCTTTACAGATGTCATCATAATTTTTCTTGTCTTTTCTGTGAATTTTTAAAATAAGTTTCTTTTCATGATCTCAGGTTTTCTTAGTTTTGGATTATCTCTTCTTGACAATTTTCCATCACCTGTTCTGACATACTGCTTGATCTTTTACAATCTCTTTTCATATTGACCCTTAACAACTTATTTGATTTTATTGTAGTTCTTCTAGTTCCTTATAAATGATGTTCAGGTCTTGAAAGCAATACTTGATGTTATCCATGAAAATGGTGATGGGTACATGCTTAGGATCATATTGTAGAAACTCCTTGGCTTTCTTTCACTTTAGCTTGACTTGCAACTTGTATAATAATGGTTGATCAGCTTCACAAACAACCCCTGGCCACGTTTTTTTTCTCTTATAACAACTTTTCCAATGATTGCCAATAACGTAGTGTTTAATTTTTGTGTGCTGTGTCTGGAGATATCCATATGTGTAGCAGTTGTTTTGGTTGTTTGAAGAATTCATTAACAGTAAATTATTGAATTGTCAAAAATTAAACTTCTTCATTTTTGTTTTCTAGGCCATATAGTCTAACATTGTTGTCTTCCTTTTCCAATATGACGTTCCATTCTCCAACCACAGGCAGCATGTTTTGTTTCCACATTCTGTTCATTTCAGATTGCTCATACAATTCATTAACTACATCAATTATTGAAGAAAGGCTGTCCCTGAAGTGTAACACATATTTTGTCACTGACTAGACTCTTTCCCATAATTCTATGAAAGAAATGCCATTTTTAAAATTCCCTTAGCAAAAAAAACAAACAAGCAAACATAAAACTACTCAATTCATTATTTCAATTGATTAATACCTGAGATGTCACTGTGTAGTTGATTCATTATGATTTCACTGTGTTGATATTTTCCATACCCATCTTTCTTATCTTCTGTGATTCTGTTTTTACAGTTTCAGATTTTATTTTCCTACATTGCAACTTCACCACAACTAGATGCCCAGAAGTAGACATGGCTTCAATCCAGTCACTTCATAAACCATTAGTGGTACTCAAAAAGCTCAATTGTTTGAGAACTGTGTCGTATTTGCTGCCATTTAATTAAATGCCACTTGGTCCATGGAGCCCATCATCTGGTATTATACCATCAATCACTTCATTTTGTCTATCCAGGTGGTTTTCATGGTTAAATACAGGAATGACCTACCATTGCCTTTTCCTAAGCAGTATGAAATGATATATTTGCAGTTGTTACTAAAGCAATCATCCATTTCCTCTTTTTCCTATGTGACTGCTTCTGTATATAAATCCTTGTCAACCTTAAAAGGGCACCTAGGATGACCTTCACATCCCAGATGATGTAACTGTATTATATTGTTGTAAACTCCTGGTGTTCATAGCCCATTCTCCCAGGAACAGTACACACCCATCATGATGAGGCAGCACAGCTTGACTGGAGGAGATACATATAAATTATCGTAATATAATATTTCCTTGCCTTATTTCAAATGAATTTTCAGTTTAGCTTAAATAGTTACAGATTCTCAAACTAAATCCAATTTATCAATTATCTTAAAATGTTACTGAAAAACTGTTTTTAAGGTCAACAACTTATGATATTGCAAATTCAAATTCATTTTATGTATGTGTCTCAATATGTGCGTATAGAATTTTATAATCAAGCTAATGCAATATTCAAAAATATATCATTTCTTTCATGGATAAGAGAATTTTCTAATTTTTATTTTGTTCCTATTGTTCTCATTTAGTGCTTATATTTCAAAACTAGTTTTAAGAAAATATAATTAATGAAGTCTTTAGGACAAACAGTAGCTTTAATTCAGTATCAGTAGCTATAACTAGCTATAATTCTGATTAAGCAATCACTATCCTTCTGAATAATTACTGTCATGTTCCCTTTATCAATTTTGATTGATATTCTGGCATTTCATTGTTTTCTATTAATTTGATATTTTATATATGGTCTTCCATACAAAGCTGAATGCAAGTTGTGCTCATTGATCACAGAGTGTGGTGTATATGACAGCCTTTTGAGAATAGATATAAAATTATGCAAAGCTTTAAATAAAAATGGAATATAAATAAAGAATTATGCATTCTTTATTAAAGATTCCAATTTATGGGTGCTGTTCCTTGGATGAATGACAAAAACCATTTATGATATTGTTTTCAGTTAT
>JAPKID020002443.1:0-13327 GCA_026931265.2 Tropidonophis doriae | reverse complement strand
TCTCTCTCTCTCTCTCTCTCTCTCTCTCTCTCTCTCTCTCTCTCTCTCTCTCTCTCTCTCTCCCTCCCTCCCCCTCCTCTCCTCTCCTCTCCCTCTCTGTATCTTTATGTGTCTGTGTGTTAAGTCAATTTTGATGACTGCCACAACAACTTCCTGAAGTTTTCTTGGTAAGGTTCCAATGTAAGTTTGTACATTGATCACTGCATGATAAAAAAAAATACTATTAGCACTGAAGTCAATCATGCTGACTTTTACTTGGGTAAAAATGTGACAGGGAAAGGTATTTATTTTATTTATCAAATAAATTCCCTCCCAGAGGAATACAGTATACAAATAAAATATTTATGTAAATCAGAAGCTTGCCAATGAAAATAATGTCAAATAAACCTTTTATATACTTGATTCTTAAATGCACTCTAATGCAGAAGTATATTTCTATGTATTTTATTCTGAGAGAAAATTTTAAAAGGTTTTTTTTTTAACTATTGCTGATTTCCTCATTATGCAATTATATTTTCTTGGCTATTAGAAAAGCACTAATGTCTTTTTCAGAGAAACTATATGCTTTTCTAGCTAGTCTGTCACCTAATTCCTCACCATCCAAATGTTAACCTGCTTAAGCTTTTGAATACAAACAAGGTCAGCCAAAGGCTATCATTTGATCAGATAAGGAAAAAGGTGGGTTCCAGTTTTGGGAGGTGTTTCATATCATAATAAATCTCACCCAGAGTTGCGTTGTTGTGGTGGTTGTTGTTGTTTTTCCACTAGTTGACCTGGCAGATCTAGAAAACAGCCATTGGCCCATCTTTTTGGCACATTGGAAATGCTATACTGCAGCTGCCAGACTAAAGGAACAATGCCCAAGTATTAATATTTAACATGCCCATTTATAATTTCCTGTGAAAAAAATCTAGTTCCATAAAAGCCTGATTTTTGGCCGTGGTAAACATTTTTTCAGATTATAATTCTCTACAAATAAATCCCAGCTTCGTATAGACATAGCGCAAGGCGACACTAAACCCTTTCACAGAAGGAAATTAAAATTGGCCTGCATTTCAATTTGACCTTTGATTTTCATTGTAGATGAACTTCTGCCCCACTTGGACAATTCAGCAGCCTTGTCAAGCAGAGAGCATGGCACAAAGTAGAGATTCTGAACTATTACAGTTATTTAACTTGTATTTAATATAAGCAATCCCCCATACAACGACAGAGCTAATAAATTAGCTCGGAATTTGGGGAGATGCTATTTTAATTTTTTTCTCCAGTAAATCTGGACCTTTATAACTGAGGCAGCTTGAACACTTATAGACCTTAACAAATACTGAGGAAAGTGTCAAAGGTCTGCAGAAAAGCCTTAGTGGCTTCTGTCCAGAGGTGGGTTTTTCCTGGTTCAGCTCAGTTTGGCCGAACCAGTAGTAGAATTCAGGCCTGGGTCACAGAACCGGCAGCGACCCAGGCCTGCTGTGCCCCCAAACTGGTTCCCTCTTCGTCACCATTTTGGTTTTTAGTGACTGCATGTGTGCAGTTCACTGTAAATTGTTCTGCACATGCACAAAGAACAATTTACATTGAACAGCGTACACGCGTGCAGAGGGTTGCGAACCGGTAGTAAAACTGGCAGCAACCTACCCCTTCTTATGTCACTATTCTCTAGTGGAATAGGAAAAGTGGCTTGCTTTTCCAGCCAGCATCAATCACAGACTCTAGAGAAAGAGAGGTGGAGTTTGGTGGAGTGGTTTAGCTGGCAGCTAGAATCCAGAAGGCTGAGTCCTAGTTCCACTTTAAGCATGAAAGCCGGCAGGCTGAGTTTGGACCAGTCACTTTCTCAGCCCAACCCCCCTCACAGGATTGTTGTAGTTGTGGGGAAAATAGAAGGAGGAAGGTGCATTAGGTATATTTACTGCCTTGAGTTTCCAATAAAGGGAAATAAAAATGTAAGAATCTATCTTTTGGGGAGATGGGCAGCATATGAATTAAATAAATAAATACTGTTCCTCCCCCTTTGAAAGCAATCCATCATTGTACTACAGAAGCTAGAAGAAAATTACCTCTGAGGAAGATCTTAAAGAATCACATGGAAGAGGAAATGGCTATTCACAAAACTTAGCCATGGACATCAAGGCTGAAAAAAGAAAAGAAAAAAGATAGCGCCAGGGATATATATGGCACACTGGGCATGCTTTTTATGATTTCCAGAACCTTTCAGAATTGATGAGGCCTGAAATGTAAATCTGTCTGTGCATTTGGGGAATTTGCAGGGACAAAAGGAATGCCTTAAGCTTTTCAGGGTACCCATTGCAAACTGTAAAGTCTTGTACATCTTTCCCCACATGGATCTTTTTCTCAGTGTACTTTTGATGGGATTTTTTTTAACGCCTTCAAGTCAGCATTGACTCCTGGAGACTCTAGAAAAGTCACAGAAGTTTTCTTGGCAAGATATCAGAAGTGGTTTGCCATTGTCTCCTTACTATGGCTCAAAGAGGGAAACTCTCACCTGGCTTTGTACCTAAGGTAGAGCTAAAACTTGTGGTCTTCTAGTTTCCAAACATACAATCCAGTGGTGGATTCAATTTTTTTTTACTACCTTGTTCTGTTGACATGGCTTGGTGTGTGTGGCATGATAGGCATGGCAGAGGAAGGATACTGTAAAATCCCCATTCCCTCCCAATCAGCTGGGACTCAGGAGGCAGAGAATAGATGGAGGGTGGGGGCAGTCAGAAGTAGTATTTACCAGTTCTCCAAACTATTCAAAGTTTCTGGTACCAGTTCTCCAGAACTGGTCAGAACCTGCTGAATACCACCTCTGATAGAACTGCTAGGTTGGCAGAAGCTGGGACAAATAACAGGAGCTCACTCCGTTATCCGATGGTAGGGATTGGAGATTGACAAGCTCAGAGTCTTAGCCACTGAGCCACCATGTCCCCTACAAGTACAGCTCCACAAAACTGAGAGGAATCATGGCCCCTTTTCTGCAGGCCAACTATTAATAGAAGTAGCTGGCCAGAAAGAGCAATGAGAAAAAGAAATCCCAATTTCCTGCAGCAATTGCATGGCTGGCAGGGATCAGATTATTGCTTGCTCAACTTGGTAGTAGGAAAATCAGGATTTTTCACTGAAAGCAGAAAAAAACTGTGAATCTGTGAATGGTTGCAGTATATGTGTATCTATGATGTGTATAATGGCAACTTGTGTTAGCCATAAAACGTTTCCAAGGACTGCCAGTATTCAGTGGGGATGTACAGGTAGTCTTCGACTTAATCATATTTGAGCCCAAATGTCTGTTGCTAAACAAGACAGTTGTTAAGCGAGTTTTTCCCCATTTTATGTCCTTTCTTGCCACAATTGTTAAGTGGATCACTGTAGCTGTTAAGTTAGTAATACATTTGTTAAATGAATCTAGCTTTCCTGTTGACTTTGCATATGAGACAGTCGTAAAAGTGACCCCCATGTCCCTAGGACATTGCATTTGTGTGTGTGTGTGTGTGTTTTAAATGTGAAAAATGGTCATAACTTTCAACGGGCTGTAAGTCGAGGACTACCTGTAGTTACATTTTTAAAATGCAGTCTGGTTTATGATGTGTTTCAGAGTTAGAATGTGTGTGCTTACTTATCATTGAGTGAACTGTGCTGGAAATAGAATTGCCAGAAATGTTCATTTTAATAGCAAATCAAATAATGCTAATGTATAAATTCTGCAGTAATATGCATTTTTATTTAAATCACCTTTCATATAATTTAGAATGCTTTTGATAAGGCCTAATAAATATGTAGTAACCATATTTGGATTGGATTTTTCATAATCACTCAATACTTGTATTCCTTTTTCTCTACCCTTTCCTCAACTTCTTAAACAGCATTAAGTGAAAGCATATCCATACACAGTAAGCTTCTCTGACTTTTGTGCCGATATCTGAATGTATTTCCAACAGTGCTCACAAATGTTCAAGTAATGGAATGAATATTGAGGGAAATGAATCTCTTTCCAGAAATCTGTTTGATTTTTTTTTAAAGTCTAGAAAGCAGGCAGCTCAACCTTCTAGGCTTCTACAGATACACAAAATGGTAGCAGCTATTATTAGCTGATTACATCCCATTTTTGAAGCAGGCAACAATATGCAGGGGAAAGACTGAATTTCTGCTCCTCTTTTTCAAATCTCAATGTGCAATGCAAAAGAGTTTGCAATTAAACAGGTAACTTAAACATTTTTCCAACTGAACTTTGGTGTGTACTGGATATAGAATTGTGGTATCCTTGGTGCTCTCTGAACTTTGTTGTTTTCTAGCAGACATTTTATTACTTAACTAGGTATCATCATCAGTGCTAGCAGGGAATGGGGTTTGCTCTCTTTTTATATACTAGTAACTTGCCCTGTCAGTGTTGATGAGCGTGTTCTTGGTGGTTCTTTGTCTAGACTGTTGTTGAGTATTAGTTTACTTGTCCAAGTTGGTCGTTCCTTGCTTGGGGTATTCTTTACTTATTGTAAACTTATAACAGTTTACTACTGTTCATCTTGGTGTCAATATTTGTTCTTATGAGTGTTGTTTGCTGGTGGGAAGGTGTTCTCTTCTATGGGGTATAAAATTCTTCTGTATTCAGTGGTCACTCCAAACTCACATTGAAATCTTTTTGAGATTTTGCTGTTTGGAGGCTGTAGGGTGAACCTATGACTTGCGTGCCACAGGTGGCATGTGGAGTCATTTTTAGGGCACTATGGGTGTGGGCACGCCTGTGCACGACTCCCCCCTGCGCTCCCCCTGCTTTTGGCCTGAGATGGGAAAAAGGGTGACAAAAGGGTGACCCTGTTGTAGGGTGACAAAATATCTGAAATATTTCTTCTATACACATGAAAGTTTCTTCTATACACATAAAAACTGTTTTGACTCAGCAGAAGTGTTTTGTGTGGAAAAAGTGAATTCAAATCTTGATTTTCCAATTCGATCAGCCGTTGTGTTTACACAAGTATATTCTCTTGAAGGTTTTTTTTCCTTTTCTTTAAATGTCAGCTTTACATTTATAGAAATCAGTCTCTATTTTACTGCTTCTTACTTGGCACTGCCTTTCCTGATCTACAGTACTATGGCATTCCCCTGCAAAATGCTTTTCAGTAGCTCTTAGGCAAAGCTCACAGAACACGCTGATGGCATTTCCTTCTATTCATAGTTCTTTGGATCCCAGCCATAACAAGCAAGCCTTAAAATGGGATTACAGTGCTCGATCTGATTTCCTGAAAAAATGTGTTTGTGGTCATAACTCATTAGTGACACTCAGTGATGTAGGATTGCAGCATTCTGCTTAATGGTATGTAATAGCAGTGAAAATGGATAATGTACTAAGTGTTTCCAATACTGCTGCAAATATTACTGGGCACCTTGCATTTCCCTCATTTAATGGTGAAGAAACATTGATTGAAATTAAGAACTATATTCCAATTTGCCATCTGAAAGCAATAATTCTTCCTAAGGTGGTGTAATGAAGCAAATAGCTATTGGGAAGAATCACATCAGGGACTTCACAGGAAAACTACAGTGGATGACCTTCATATGTCTGGTTTGGAAACTTCTTTCCCTAAACAGTGAAATTATAACCGTATTCAAAGAGCAGAGGCCAGAACCAGCACCAACAAATCTAAAATATGCTTTCAAATACAAAAAAAGGTATTTAGATTATTGTTAAATTTGCACCATCTAGTGGGAATTATAGGTATGAGTTTTGCCTGACCTAACTGGAATTCAAGCGTGTGGTAAACTTTGTAATTAAAAATGTAGAGCCTTATGGCAGTACAGCACTTGTTCAACAATGTTGAAGGGAAACCTGAGTTCTGTGCTGGGCAACATGAAAAACAATTAATGTCAGTGCTTATGCACTTATAGTCAGAATAGGAAAACAAGGCAGAGAAACGGGATTCAACCTCTTTCTCCCAGGATCTTGGCTCTCACTGCCATGAGTTGGTTAGAACGACTAATACAGTGGTTGTATTTATTCTTCAAACCAAGAAAATTCAATATATACAACATTAATTATTTAATTACATTTAATACCTGACATGAAAAGTGTGCCATGCTTTCCCAACCATAGAGGAGCGCAAGGCATCCAGAATTTGCTGCAGTGAGGTGTGGAGATGGTTCTTCAAAACCCTGTGCGTGATGCTCCAAGGATATAGAATGTTGATTGAGTGAGTGAGGCTACAGCTGTGGTGGTGAACCTATGGCACGTGTACCGGAAGTGGCACATAGAGCCATCTTTCCAGGCACACCTGTTGCTCTTCTGTGTTCTGGCACACACATGCACGCTGGGCAGCTGGTCTTCATGTGTGCGGAGTGCTGGAAACCGTAAGAGCAGCTCCTTGGTACCTTTGTGTGCACTGGGAAGCTGAGCATGCCAGCCACCTGCTCTTCCCACATGCATGCGTGCCAGAAACCAGAAGCCCAGCTGACCAGCTCGCATGCTGGAAATGAGAAGATCCGTTTCCTAGTGCACCCATCCATGCTGGGGATCTTCTCTTCTGGTTTCTGACACTTCCATGCATGCACACCAAGGAGCTGCTCTTCCAGTTTCTGGTGCTCCCCTATGTTTATGCACATGTTCCCGATTCAGCAGTCGGTGCCGAAAAGGTTTGCTAACACTGGGCCATGGAGTTGGCCTTACCAGCAAGACAACATAGAGGAACAGAAACACTTGGCATTTAAAAGCAAGGGTGCTTTACGAAACATGTCTGAAGATTCAACTGATGTCCCTGGAAGCTTCACACACATAATCAGAAAAATGTGAAGCCCAGACCATAGAAATAACAATTGGTACAATATGATGTGCATTTCCCATGATTACGAGAGAAAAAGAGAGACAGAAAAATTAAGAGAGAGAGAAGGATGAGAAAGAGAGATAGAGACATTATTGATACACATACATAAAATACACACATATACATATACACACTATAGGCATACTGTTTAAAGCAAGTTCCATCAAAATCTACACAGGCTTTTAAAACTTTTTAAAAACAATTTCACAGCAGGAGAACAATTGCCTCCAATGCTAAAACTTTTTGAAATTAACCCAACTACTTTTTGTGCCTCCGATTTGGCTACATATGAAGAAAAGCAGCATAAAGACAATACATATATAATAACATTACACTTTCAGTAAAAGTTTACTCTGCTGTTCTTGTTTGGTTTGGTTGCTTGGTTGCTGTGCAAAATCCTCTAACACAAATCTAGCTTTGCATCCAAGGAATTAAGCTCCTGTTCACTCCACGAAATAGCCAGTATTGTTATTTTGCTGGCTTCACACTTCTTGTGCCATCTCAGCAAAAAACCTGTGCAACTAAAAGAGAATTACATTTGGCTTTCTTGGCTATGATAGAATAGGGTCTTGTCCCTAAGTCCTTCTAAAAAGTATTGCTTGTTGTTGCTGTTGTTATTTTATGCACCTTTAAAGATGGAGCCAGGATACCAAGAATTGTATTTTGGCTGTTTTAAAACATTTTTCATTACAAATACTTTTTTATTTTATTTTAATAACTAGATTTATTGGACATATACCTATGATTACAAAATTGTGCTGAAGTTTGCTAAAATAATGTAACAGTTGTATGTAGGGGATGATAGAATAGATACAGATATAATTATCCATAAAAGTAGATGTTGTTAACCTACATGTTACTTTTTTAACATCATGCATTTTCTCAGGTCACTGGCATCTAATGGATGTGTCTTCTTGTAATTTTTTAATCGATTTTAGTTGATTTTATTAACTGTTTTTATATGGTTATCTGGTTTTTAGAACGGGCCCTTAAATTTAATTAGTTTTTAAATGTATTTTAATGTATTTTTGTATCGGATGTTTTACTGTTTTACTGTGCCTGTTCACTACCCTGAGTCCCACAAGGGAGAAGGGTGGTATACAAATTTAATAAAAGTAAAGTAAAGAAGTGGGCTGCTGCCGGTTTGGACCAGTTCACCCGAACCAGTTGTTCCGATTATACGAAGCTTGGAGAACTGGCAAATGAGGCCACTGGCTGGCTGTACCCCCACTTGTTTTTCAGAGAAAGAGGGGGAGGGAGGGAGATGGAGAGACAGGTGGAGATCCAATCCAATCTTGGAGGGTTATATCAGGGCTGGTGGCAGTGCTCTCTCTCTCTGTCTCTCTCTCTCTGTCTCTCTCTTTCTCTCTCTCTCTCTCTCACACACACAGAATCTTTCTTTCCTCCCACCAAAGACCCCTGGATTCCCTCCTCAATCCTCACCCACACAAGTGACATAGAGTTGGCCACACCCACTCAGTCACATGACCCTACCTAGCCACGGCCACTAAGGCAGTCATTAGGGCAGATAATTGGTTGTTAAAAAACTTGCAGCCCACCACTGTCCATAGGGGTTAGGGGCACTGTACTTCGATGGTTCTCCTCCTTCCTCTCTGACTGTTTGCAGTTTGTGTTGGTGGGGGGCAGAGGTCATCCTCAAGGTGCCTCACTTGTGGAGTACCCCAGGGATTGGTCCTCTCGCCCCTTCTGTTCAACATCTATGTGAAGCTGCTGGGCGAGATCATATGGAGTTTTGGGGTAAAGTTCCATCAGTACGCTAATGATACGCAGCTGTGCGTTTCGTCCCCAGACCACCCCAATGTTGCCCTTGACGTGATGTCCCAGTGCCTAGAGGCCATGCGGATCTGGATGGGGAAGAGCAGGCTCAGGCTCAACACCTCTAAGACCGAATGGCTGTGGTTCCTTGCATCCTGTTACAGTCATCACTGTCTATGGGGAATGAGACCTTAGCCCCCACAGGAAGGGTTCGCAACTTGGGGGTCCTCCTGGATGCATGGCTGTCCCTGGAAGATCATATGATGGCTGTCGCTAGAGGGGCTTTTTATCAGGTTCGCCTGATCTACCAGTTACATCCCTTTCTGGATCGGGATGCCCTGCACACAGTCACTCACACCCTTGTCTCTTCCCATCTGGACTACTGTAATGGTCTCTACATGGGGCTCCCCTTGAAGAGCACCCAGAGGCTCCAACTGGTCCAGAATGCAGCCATGCAGGTAATTATGGGAGCGACGCAACACTGTCATGTAACATAACTCCTGCGCGAGCTGCACTGTTTTCCACTGGTTTTCCGGGTGTGATTCAAGGTGTTGGTTACTATCTTTAAAGCACTCCATGGCTTATGATCTGGGTACCTACAATATCGCCTTCTGTCACCGGCCAGAGCCTCCTACCGGCCAGTACGCTCCCATAGAGAAGGTCTCCTCATGGTGCTGTCGGCTAAACAAAGTTGACTGGCGACACCTAGGGGGAGAGCCTTCTCCGTGGGAGCACCTGCCCTTTGGAACGAATTGCCCCCAGAGTTACGAATCATCCCTGATTTATGCACCTTCTGCCATGCTCTTAAAACTTTTCTTTTTCAACAAGCCGGGCTGACATAAATATGAATTGTATTAATCTTAATTGGGTTTGTTGGTTTTTAATCTTATTATGGGCCAAATTATTTAATACGTTTTTAAAAATTGTTTTTAACTTTTATATATCTGTGTTTTATTTTGCCCGTACACCACCCTGAGTCCTTCTGGAGTAAGGCGGTATAAAAAAAATTAAATAAATAAATAAATATTACTGAACACTTTCCAGGAAAGAGAGAAAAACAGTGCCTCAGAGCTCAAAAGCCCACTGAAACAACCCATGGGTTCCCTTTAGATAACCTCCTGCAGATATCCAGGCTATGAGCCAACACAAGCATGAAATGGGACAACCAATACCTTATATCATACTCAGAATTGGCTAGCACCCCAAACTTGATGAGCTGCTGCATTTTGGAGCAGTTGCAATTTCTGGCAGTCTTCAAGGGTAGCCCCATATAGACCATGTTGCAATAATCTAGATAGAGGTGAGCAAGGGTGCCAAGAATCCTCTGAAAAACCAAATGATTCACTAGTTGCTTAGGATCAACCAAGCAAGTAGATCTATTCTCCCTGTGGAAATTGATAGAACAAGTCAATTCCATGTCGATGAGACCGGAATCTCGGCAAGATAATTAATGGAGGCAACTATCCCTCTCTTTCAGATTAAATTGCAAGTTGCATGTTGTTCTTGTGACATTGTCATGTCATTGGTTATAGTAGCAGGGATGCCTCTGGGAAAAACTCAGCTTGTCCCTGGAGTCCAACTTTTTCACCTGATAATTACCATGCCATTTTCCCTGCCCTTAGTTCATGGCTAATCCCAGACCCAGAATGGTTCATTTCCAAAAGGGAGTGGCATATCTCACCTTTCTATATCTCAGTAATGCAAGACAGATCTATCCTCTCACCCACAATAAGTTTATGTCTGATAGAGATTTATGGCTGGCAATCCTGGCATTAAATAACAGCAGCAGATCTTGTCCTCTGTATACCTGGTCACAAATCGCAAGTCATGCTACAATGGAGAAAATGAAATTAATAATGTCAACTGCCCTTTGGGTGAAGTTTTATTAAGTGGAGGCCTCATAATATCTTCATGCAGGCACCCGGAAATTATAATGATTAATGTTGCATAAGAAAATTCTATTTCTCAAACAGTTAATTTGGCTTTGGGACACTAAATGCAGTGGAAAAACAATGGATGTACAAAAATGTTCTGTTTTGTAACATATGAGAAGGAAACATGTGAAAAGGATTGGAACTTAAATATGAGATTTGTCTATGTGTGTTAATTGCAGCTTGTGCGCCCAAGTGCGCGCACACATACATACACATACACACACATTCTCACCCTTTTCAAAATCACTTCTTTTTCCCAAGAGTTGGCACATGCTACTTGCTTCATTGGATATAGCTTCGGCAGTGGCAGCTGGTTAATAGAAGTTGACAGGAACTGTCTGGAGGCGACATGGATTCTCTAAAGTTGACAGAAGCTTGTCAGGAAAGGCTTTGAGGCACCTCCAGAATATATTCACTTTGCCCACCATTCCAAAGGGGAGTTCAAATATTTTCCTCTCCAAAATTATACTATTGATTTTCATGGGATCAAAAGGTAGCTTCTCAGTTTCTTCTGCCATCCTCTCATGAAAGAGGAGAATTTCAGAGTATATTACATGAATAGAACGTAGAATTCCTGTGTCTTTCTAGTTATGAAATGGCCAAGAAAGGTGTGTGAATATCCTGCCTTTCATTATAGAATTATCTCCCCAGCGATCTGCAGCTTCCTGGCTTCTCAGGAATATTCTCAAGATATTATGAAGGAATTACTCCCTTTGCATTTTTTTTCAACAGCATTGCTGCCATTGTCTTTTCAAAAGAATTCTGGTTTTGGACAATTTCTCCTTCTGAGGGAAAAATTCTGAAGTCATCTATCCATTCTGATGGGAAAAAAATTAAAAGTCATCATTTACAAACCATCTTTCCAGCAGTGTGCACCATTCTTCCATTTGTACACATATTGTCTCTCAATAGTCAATGGTGAAGGAGTGTATTATTAAAAAGGATGGTTCACAAACTATGACTTTAGGTACACATTTGCTAGCCAGAAACTTCCTGATCAGTGGCTGATATTCAATATGTCTCCCTGTAAGACCGGAGACCAGGGTTCAATTTCTACAATTTCTGTTTCTCTCTTTTCAGAATCCACACCTGGTATCCGTGCATATTTAATTCTCCGTAGGCTGTTCTTCATTGTGCCTCTTTTCATTTTGATGTCCCAGAAGCCTGTTTTGTTTGCCAAATACCGCTTCATCAGAGTTCTCCTCCCTAGCCTCCCTACCCTTTCACACAGAATGGCTATTTAAAAAAAAAATACAGTCTTAGAAAAGGTCACCATCTCTTTCATATTCCTGCTCCTCACTGTGAGCCAGTGTGGCTCCTGCTTTGGCATTGGAAAAGGCTAAATAGGGAGGAGGGAAAGATGGAGTTCCAAATAATAGAATATAAACAGGGAGAGCAAGAAAAGAATAGCAAAGGAGATAAGCACAGTGAGGAGACGTTAACAATGAAAAGGCTAATGGAGACAGAATCTCTCTGTCTTTCTCTCTCTCTCTGTTTCTCTCTCTCTCTCTCTCACACACACACACACACACGCATGGACACATACACAAATCTGTCTAGCTATCTAGCTATCTATCTCACAATGAAACAGTGGGAGAGGAAGACAGCAAAGAAACAAAGAATCGTTTTACAAACCATTATTGAAAAGGTGCCTGTTCCTTGCCGTCAGAATCTCACAGTTTCGGCCACATTTCAGACCAGAATGGGCATTTGAGAAAAATGTGAAAATTGCTTCAAGTGTAATGTGTGAACTGTGAATCTGCTCAAAAGCAACTACAGCAGAGTGACCCCTAACATTCTGTTGTTACCACATTGATCTTAAGTTCTGTTATTGTATGAAAAGGAAAGAAAGCTGCACTCCACTACTAACAGCAGAGATGAAAATTAAGTTCATTCTGTCCAACAAAACTAATTAGCAGATATAGGCAAATATTAATTTGTTTTCATTTTCTTAAAGTTAACCTATTGTACATCAACAACATCAGATCAGATGTCAAACAGTAAGGACAATAAATCATAAAGACCTAAAACATTTAAAATAAAACTGTATAAAAAGGCACATGATTGTGATGGTCCCCAGAGCCTGGGAAAATAGCCAGTTCTTCATTTAGCATTGAAATATTGGTGATCTAATGGCTTTGGAGGGGGCGTTGCTTCATTTATAGGAACACCTATGGTCTGCATGGCCCACCAAAACTTTAGTAAAACTTGATTAAGTTGCTGTACATAATGAATGTGCTAAAACTATTTTGGAGGGGGAGGGTGGCAGAAAGCACTGCCACTGGGTTTTTATTGCATAATGACATTTTTTATTACCATGACATGCTGAAACAAACCATTGAGTTTTCAGAGATATAAAGGCAAAATTAATGATGCCCACTTGACACCTGGCTGAGACCATAGATCTGTGATGGCAAACCTTTTTAGCCTTGGGTGCCAAAAGCATGCGCACATGCGCTATCATGTGCCCACCCCTATAATTTAATGTTTCCTGGCTCTGTATCCCCTGTGCATGCGCACATGACACACACTGCCCCGTGCATGTGTGCCTGGATTTCTTGAAGCCTGGGGAGGGTGAAAACTGCATCCTCACCCCCTCCAGAGATCATCTATGGCCGTAATGGCGAACCTATGGCATGCGAGGCAGGAATGGACTTCCATTTTGTGCATTGGGCTGTTTTTTGCCCTTCCCTGAAGCCTCCTGAAGCCTCTGGAGGGAGAAGAATGGCCCAATGGGCAACCCAGAAGTCTGTTCCCAAACTTCCGGTATGCACGTTGTGCCATTTTTCACCCTCCCCAGGCTCCAGAGGCTTT